>JAGFPH010000034.1:508777-520136 GCA_018207615.1 Philaenus spumarius
CATATTTTATAATTTGGATCCTACAACGTAGGGCATATAAAAAAAAGCTGTAAATATAGAATTTATATTTACAAGCTGTTCAACGCCTTCGTGAGTAGACCTATTTCCCAAATTGTTGGAAATTTGCTCAACTCACGTCAGCGGTCCAGCTGCGTGGTCGAATTATTTATTTATTTCCGTAATCATTCTTTATTGTAAATCCAAAGCATTGAAATCGTATAATCTTGTACTGAAAGGTTGAAGTGAAATTGTAAACAGTCAGCCCTTATAAATCTGCAACTAAGTGAGCCAGAAAGGTGTAAACATGTAAATATGGAGTCGGACGAAAATACTGCAAATTAGATATAAACCTCAATTCATAACCAAATTTATGCAAAGATGTAACTTAAAATTAAGAGTGATTAATTATGAACTAGATTAGATATATTGATGCCTATAATAATTTATTAGAATAATTAATTATTGTATTAATATCAGCTGTAAGCTATATAAAAACACAACACTAGGCTTATCTACATCAAATCCACACGAGAGTTATTTTAATAAACGGGATTATTTCGTATTAACGTAAATAAATAATATTTTGAAATTGCACGAATGTTCAATCATTTACCTATAATAATTTAAAGACCAAAACAATATTTAAAGGAAAACTGCAAGTTAATAAAATATGCGATCGTAGTAAATTCCTTCAGATATTTTGCAATAAACCTACTGTAGTTTTTGGTATTTCATTCATCAAAAATCAGCTTTGTGTGACGTAACCATCTACAATTTACGCAAGGACCAATCAGAACACAGGAAGCAGCCATTAAGTCACAACCTGGTCGATTCAAGTAGACCCGCTAAAAGAAGAAGCGAAATAACTAACGCTTGGCGTGGGTACAGAATTAGCATCATTTTCAAACAAGTAACATTGTCCGAATTTATCTCAGTTTATTTTAAAGTGTTTTGACGTTTTGACTTGGAAAAATTGGTAAATTCAGTGCACAGTATCAAACAGAAAATGGTATCTTCTGTAATTATTAATAGACTTTGAACAATTTAAAACAGTCGAAAACTTTAGAATTTTTCATAACTCAATTTAACTTCAATATTGCATATAATATAAACAATATTATTCACAGCTGGCGAGTGCCTGACCCTGAGTACATTACTGCACCAATTTATTATATTGTCTCAAAGTAGATATGGATATGGACATTTTCAACAATTAACTTGTGCTTATATTTTACATATGAGCTTAACCGAAGGCAAAGTAGTTAACATACAATCCAAGACTTTTGAGCACTTACAAATGAATAGTTGTATTAATTAACCAATTTTCTTTTGTTTCTTTGAATAAACTCTTTTCTAAATTTTCTAACTCTTTGTAAAATTTGTTTGTGTTTAATTATTTGCAGCCTATAAGAAAGGGTAAACTGGAAGTAGAGTCAGGGTTGTTCTATCTTATCAAAGTTTAGTTTTATACATTTGATTAGTATTCAAAATATTATCATACACTTTACTCAGTTCACAACTTATTTAACTCGGGGGAAATATATCAGACTGCGCATACAAATTGAAACATTTCATAATTTCAAAATGAAAATACTCCATTTACATGCCAAGATTCGCGGAAACTTCAGTAAAACATTGTCAAACTTACATTTTAACAAGATTTAGGCCTATGATCTGATTGGTTAAAATATTCCGCGGAGTCATCTCAACTTTCAAAATGAGTAGATGAAAAACATCTGTTTTTACTTTCAGAAAAAGAATTATTTTCCAATTTAAACGTTATAAATAAATAGTCCATAACATATCTAAATAATTCATAAAACTGTCCTATAATTTTAAGCAAAACCACTGTTAAAATTAGAAATATCAAAATCCAAACATTTATATTTTGTTTATATGTAAGTGCAAAATATAATACATGGTGAAGTAAAGTTAACAAATCCGGCATTTCTAAAGAAATATGATTGCAACAAAGGAAAAATGGTATGATTTTGATCACTCTCTATATACGGTGATGTAATTTTCGCCTATTTTTTCAGGCATTTTCAAACCGTTTAAAATTTTTTTTAAAAAATGATTTGCATTTGTTTAATGTGCGTCAAAAAACTATAAATTATACATAAACACTCCACAAACATTAACACAAACACACGTAATGGGGCATGAATATGCCGATGTAGTTTATTTTAAAATAGCAACTCGCACACGTGCTCTCTGGCCCGTCCTTGTCTCAGTACGTGAGTACAGGTAGGGGTTTTAGTGGAGAGCACGGTAAACAGAGGTTTTAATAGAATTATACTCAACTTTTCCCTTTATATACAATGAATTAGACACTTTATTGATGACGGGAAATCAATTTTAAACAATCTAAAATAAGTACAACACAAATTATAAAAACCAAACGTTACTTAAAATAGAGAATCTTCAGCTATGTTTTTTTATACAACAGCTTGTTGCCAGAGCTAATGACTGTTGGCCAGTCGTACAGTAACATGTAATCGGATTAAATGAGGAAGGGGATTATTTAGAAATTGTTAGTGAAAAAGGGACAACAGTTTGATAAGTTTACATTTTCTACCCACCCTATTCTCTAGATTTGTCCTCAGCAGACTTTTCTTGTTTCGAAATTTAAATCAACCTTTAAAAGGCGACATGTTTACTTGATACAGAAGGTAAATGAAAGTCTGTATAGTTATTAAAGGATGCGTACAAGAAACATCGAAAAAATAATATTAAAAAAAAGAATGGGTATTACTTTGAATAAATGATACAAATAATTAAATTAGTTATATTAAAAGTTAAGTCTTTTTGAATTAACCTAAAATATACCTACACATATATAGTATATGTGCAGCCTCTAAATGTACATCTGCATAATACACCCCCAGACACATTCTAGACTTATATGAACTTCGAAGAAATTCATTATAGGTTCAGCAACACCTATATTAAATTTATAAAATGATACTCTGTGCGATTTATTCAAAATTATAAACCTATGCAGTTGGTTCTTCATTATAGTTTTCTACAAAAATTATGTTAGAATAGTTCTTTGAAATTCATAATTATCAATTTACATTGTTATATTCGGTATCATTTTTGTTAAGTTTTCCCTTAGTGTGATAAATTATGTGTGCATTGTTTGTTGATGATACGCTATTAATTTAAAAGATGTTAAGGATCTGATTACTTGTACTGTTGAATGAATTGGCCTATTTTATTGCTTAGTATTAATACTTTTTGTATTCAGCTGTGTGTTCAACACTTGCGAGGCGGCCTTTGACTAGACTTACCAGCACTTTATCAACTATTGAGAATCAGGCTGAATATGAAAATAAACATGAAATCACTGTAAATAATGATGAGGTGAGTTACGACCAACTGTAATATTATAAAATAATTTAGAGTGTTTTAAGGAAAGTAAAAGATAAAATTATTAGTGTAGAATGGAATTATTGTAAAGTGCTATAAACCTTTATCTACTTATCTGTAAATCAAAACTTTGGCAACATTTTTCTTTCCTGTGCTGACCTTGATCATTCCTCCTAGTCTTCCAACCCTGCTTTGAGCAGTCATTTTTTTTACCAAATGAATAATTTAAAGTACTGGTACTGCACTGTCCAACCTCCATCAAAGTATGTATACTTTGTTTGTTGAATAAACCAGTTTTTCTAAAATTGCCAAATTGTACTAAAAAGTATATTTTTTAAGTTTCCTATTTCGTTTAGTCAATGAAGATTCTAAAGTTGAAAATAAAATATACCTTATAACTATCCTATTTCTAATAATTTGAAATGCCTATTTTATAGTGGATGAAGTAGAATTTAGCCCTTCAGTTAAAATAGGCTTGGTTCTTAATTTAGACATTTTTGTCCCGGCTAGCTATAAATTAAAAATAAAGAATATGTGAAATAACAGTTAGTTATAAGACACTAAATTTTTATTAATTAATACATCTAAAATCACAAACTATTAGCAGGATAGTAAAAATTATTAACATTAAGTTTAATTTCTGAATTCTGATAAGAAAATTACAAAGAATTAGATTATACATTACAAAAACAGGATTACTAAAACTAATGATTAATTGATGAATTATTTGGGTGATAATGAGGATCTAATTGCAATAAAAATGTTTATGAATGATTGTTCTTTAATGTTTACGACTTATTCACTTAAAGAGCTAGTTTTTCATTGATGAAATATTGAAATAGTCACTGGCAACTTTTGAAGTATTGGGAATTGAGTAATGCTGAAGGAAGGTATGACTACCTTGGCTGCTGAAGCTTAATACTTATCTAATATCATTTGTTAAACTTGATTTAGATGTTATTTCTGGATTGGTTATTTACTGGTTGAAGTTTCACGGTCTGCTGATGTGTAGTGCTGTATTTATTTTATAAAGTTTTGTAACCAACATTTTTAAGCTCCTCACTGCTAGGGTAGCTCGCCTTTATCCCATCCCATTGTTGCTCAATATTAGTTCTTCTTCTTCAATAGCTGGTGTCTAGTATCCAGATCCTGGTCATTTCTGGTTTAAAAAATTTTTTTGTTCACAATAATTTTAATTACTGATGATATTTATGAGATGAGTGATATGGTGAATGAGATTAATTATCGATTTTCTTTATAAGGAAATTTCGTAATGTTTCGATGCCTCCTTTTTGAGTTCGAAATGAAGGTCTTGTAAATTTAAAAGTAAAAAATATGGTCGTAAGTAAATTGATTTTAATTGTGGTCTGTGCCTCCCTATGTGACTAAAACATTGTTATTCAGTTGGTTCCTTGTATAATTTAAGCACAGTCGTATGGTATATCCCTGGTTTGGCTTTTCCATCCAGGTGTGTGAGTGTGTACGTGCACTGACCTAAGTTGGATCCTTGTATAATTTAAGTGTAAGTCGTGTGGTATGTCCCTGCTTTGGCTTTCCCATCCATGTGTGTGATTGTGTACATGCCTAAAACAAATTTATCTAGACGTAAATTTGTGTGATAAGGTCCATCATAAAGTTGAAATGACTTGGCTGTGACTCCAGTCAACATATTTGAGATGTTGTGTAGTTTTATTAGTACCAGGCCACCTTCGTTGAATTGGTATAGCTTGTGTCAGTTGTTAAAATTTTCTGTCTGCTTCACACTTGCTTATTAATCCTATCGCTATTTAAAATTTTAATTGTGTGCTCGTGTCTGGTCGTACAAGTTCTGGAATGTACCAAAATTATGCCAAAATTGTGCGGGTTTTGTGTCTTAGTAAAGTTCTTGTGATGTATACCCCGTTGCTGTGTAGTGTAATGTGTTGAAGCATTTATCAGGAGAATTGTCATATCAACCCAGTTCTTTTGTTGCGCACTGCAATAGGTACGCAAACACCTTCCTATTTCCCTGTTTGTCTTTTCTACTTGACTATTGTGAGGGCGTTGAATCAGTGAAAATACGGTTTGAGTGTTTTCATCCATCTTGAACAAGTAAACTGGGTACCATGATCTGTTTGTATTCTGAGAGGTCCTCTATATTTGGTAAAGTATGCATAAAGTTGCCTGGGTTGTTGCGCATTTAATGGCTAAGTCTGTACAAATTTTGTGAACGTGTCAATTGTGACGAATCAGTATTGCTGTCCGCATTTTCCAGTGGGAAGTTTGCCGAAGAAGTTGATTGAAATTTGTTATCGTGGTCTGTCTGTTTTGATTGGTTTCACTTGCCTATAGCCGATTTGATTTAATTGTCTACATTTTTAGCAAGCTTCGCAGGTAGCTAGTAGCTTGCATATGCATCTATACATATTCCGGAATACGAGCTCTTCTTGTAATAGTCGTGTAATATTTCTGTGTTTCAGTGACAAAGGTTCGATCATATTAGTGGTACTATGATTTTTCCATGTATGGTTATGCTTTGAAAAGAATAACTCGTTTTGTAATTTTTATTGCAGTGTTTAATGTGCCTGGTGTGTGATATTTAGGTCCTTGAGTATTTGTATGATTGTCCCAGTTTAACATCGTTTCTTATATGCTGCTTGAGCTGTTGTAAGTCCCAAATGAGTTTAATATCAATGATACATTCAATTTTATGAATGTCAAATTACTTTTGTGTTGTGTCTTTGTTTTCTACAGAGTTGCAAGTCATTCTACTTAATGCATCAGCCATAGGATTAGCCTTGCCTCGACAATGTTCCACTGTTACATTAAATTCCTGTATTGCAAGAATCCAGCTTGAAATATGTGAATTAGTTAATTTACAACTCTGTATGAATGTTAGAGCTTGATGAACAGCCAGTATTGTAATTGTGACTTTAATAGCATTTGTTATCCCTTCTGTAGACAGTATATTATCGCGAGTAGTTCTTTTTCTGTCGTGAAGTAGAATTGCTAGCTGCCTTTAAAAGTATCGCTTATAAACATAACAGCTTTACATTCCCAATTGTTGTCGATTAGGAATATATGTCCGCCGATTGCAATTTCACTAACATCTGTCTGTAAGTAACATTTTGTGAAGAGTCAGGATGATGTAAGAAGTTTATTTTGATAAATTTGGCTTTAAGTGTGTCAAAGATTTTCTGTTCTCTTTTTTATGGGATAGAGGAGTAAAAGGCCTCCCCTCCACTAGGATCTATTGTGGTAAGATTTTCAATGACCAAACCAGATATCTCTCAGGTCTTTTATGAAACCAAAGAGGGTTCTGTGATCAACACCACGGGATCTCTTCCGGGCTAAAAGAAGCACTTCCGAGTTCCATGAATCTCCTGCATGTGAGAGCCTCGCACTTTCACAGCAGGTGTTGAGCCTATTCAATCCCAAGGGAGCAGAATCAACAATAGTCTTCCGAGACCAGCCCCATTTTTTGAGGTGGTACTTGGCCGGGCAGTAGTGACCAGTAAGGATTCCTAAAATTCGTCTAAATTGGTTTTTGGCCAACAATAGAAGCTTTTCAGCTTTCGACTGACAGAGGCAGATGAAAATTTAAGTCTGCCTAAAGCCAAGAGCACCGTTCCAATGTGAGGACCAACGTTTCTCCATCCAGACAACACCAATTCTTAGGTGGCTCTTGGGCCTCCCACAAAAAGGATCTGGGCCAATGAAGGGCTTTTTGGCCCCAACTCTAGCAAGGCGATCAGCGACCTCTTGCCTACCCTTATTATTTAGACAGGCGATGATGTTCACTCAAGTTTTTTGCCCTTTAACAAAAAACAAACCAAACTATAAAAATACATGTTCATGTTTTTAAACTTTAAGGTAACATCAATTTAAAAAAGGTAATGCATTGTAAAAATTGCCCTTTTTCAGCCTGTTCTAGCTATGCCAAATCCTTTTCAACAAGAAAAGAAAAAGTGTATACTTTGTCAAATGAATATTCGTCCCGATTGGAAAAACACACGACTTTTGTCTCAGTTTCAGTCTCCTTATACTGGCAGAATATATGATCGTCATATAACTGGACTTTGCCTTAAAAAACAGACTGAGGTGGCGACGGAAATATCAAAAGCTCAAAATGCAGGTTTGTTATTGTTAATATATTTCAAATAATGAAACGTTGGATAAGGTACTATAAAATTATGTTAGTAACAAAAAGATAATTGTATCTTTTTTATTCTTTCTATAATGTAAATAATATTAAATATTTTTAAGACAAGAAACAATGTGAAGCGAAGTATGAATTAGAAACATTAATGATCAATTAACCTAAGAAGTAATAAACATTGCATGCACCTCGTTTGCAACTCATTACTACCAACATTATAATTATTGAAATGCATTTGGTACTTACTTATTAAAATCAAGATAAATAACACTCATCTGTGATCAGTTGTAATAATTTATTTGACAATCAATAGTAAGATCTACCTTTATAACAACGTTTAATAATATATTTAAAGTAGCCTATGAAAATGAACACTAATAGTTAATCTTAGAGTATTATAATTTAACTCATATTAAGCATGTTGATGCAACATCATTTGTTTACAAATGGTGTCTGTTTCTTGTTGTTTTAGTGGAAACGGGGCTAATGTTAAGGAATTCATGTAATTCAGTATAAACTGGTTATTATTTGAAAATGATAATGCTTCTGATTATTGTCAGTGATACTTTGAAGAAAGAAATTCCTTTTGACGAGAACAAAAATTTGTTTTTGTGGTTTAAAAAAAGTACCTATGGGCTAACATTGCCTGAAAATCTAGTTTTTTAAAATATTCATACTGTACAAATAGTACTTAGTTTTGTAGAAATGGCCTGTTTTAAATAGGTTAGTAAATGGTTAAATTTTGTGTTGCATATCACTCCTTACTTTACAAAGATATGTATAAATTTTAAAGTATTAATTGTACTGCCTTACTTTATTTGGTATGATTTATATTAGCAAGAGATAAAGAGGTGAGATAAGCAATAAGGCAGCATTACTTATCCCTAATACAATTCGTACTGAGTTTGGTTAGTCCAAAACCAAGCAAACTTGTTATATAGCCACACCTAGATATGTATTATTTTTACACGTAATACTTTGTATCCTAGGAACCTTATCTGGATTCTTGAAGCCAAGCCTTAGCCAATGAACAGCGTGGTACCTTTCTGATTTAGAAAAACCAAGGTTCAAATTTTGGTTAGAGACCACTGCTTTGCATTTCTGTGCTGAGAGATGGGAGTAAAGCTAATGGTTGTAAGCGGACGGGAAATGACTAGTTTTATCTGGTCTCAAGCAGGAATGTTGAGCAAAAATTTTACTTTAATACTTATGTAAAAAAACAAAAGGACAACAAAATTTAAATTAAAAAAGAAAAACTAACAAAAATTCGTCTCCAGTTTGTCATGTAATGAACTTCAAAATCCTTGTGTGAATACTGCAATTAAAGTATTAATACACTAGTGGACCCGGCAATGCTTTGCTATTGCTTTATTTAATTTTAAGGGTAGTTATCAAATTTCATTCTTTTGACTTAAGTTATTGAATTGCAAATGGTGTTTATGTCAACAATTTATATAAACAATATTTTAAACAGCATATATTATGTAAGTAAATAGATATGTAACAACCGATGTTTGAATTGAATTATAATACAGTAAGCATTTTTCGTTGATTTTTGTTTGTGTTGTTTGGCAATCTAACCTAAAAAAGCAATAACCCGATTATAAATTAGAGAAATTGGTTGCAAATAAAAGTGTTTTGGTTCATTGTAGGCCTAACCTAAAATTATGTTCAGTTTTTGATCCATAACAGTTGTTTTATTTATAATAATATGTAACAACCGATGTTTAAATTGAATTATAATATAGTAGGCCTAAGCATGTTTTATTGATTTTTGTTTGTGTTTGCTTTTAATTTGTCAATCTAATCTAAAAAGCTATTGGTTTTGAAGAATAATAAACTGATTATAAATTTGCTAAAGTTGCTATGGTAATGAATGTAAACAAACATGTGTTACTAAGCATTTTATACGAACAGCTGTTTTTGAGCTCTATGGTCTTGAGTCCATACAAAAGAGGCTGTTTAGTTTTTTCCAAATTTGAAACTTTTTCGGGAAACTTTTCAAATTTTTCTTTATATAAAAACCTAGTTCGGACTATTACGAACATTTTAAAACAAAAAATTGCCAAATTGGTCCAGCAGTTCTCAATTGATGCGATTTCAAAGAAACAGCAATTCATTTTTATTATATAGATGGTTCAATTTGTATTTACTGTATTCATCCAAAATGATCAAAAAGTAGGTGTTACATTTTATTGATGGTACATTTTATCGTTTGAAAGTACATTTAAACAGTTCACTTTGAATGATTCGTCCATGAGGATCATCCATAGTAACCTGAATATTTAGCATGGTACGAAAACTCTAGTTTAACTACATTAATTACATCTGAACGATTCTGCTCATATAACTACTTAGCCTGCTTCCTAGTAAAAATCTCCATTAACATACTACTGACTGAACTACTAACAAAAGAACAGTTTATCTTTATTGTTATGTATTTTTGGTTGCAGGGTTTATGCCTTACTACTTGAAGGAGCCAATTTATATGAGAGATCCTAAACTCTATAATCCTGAGAAACCATTCAAACCTCATCCTTACTAAAAGGGAAATTAGTTCTAATATTATTGTAAATAATTTATTTAAATAGATCTTGAAGTAACTATTGTTTGAATTTATTTTTCCTTTGTCTATTTAAGGTCTAGAAGTAAGTTCCGTTAGGTAATAAAACCAAATCATAAACAGATACAGGAAAACAATTTATTGCACAAAAATCTACAACTCTTAAACTATTTTTCTACATAGCTCCTGTAATTTCCAGGCATTTGTCATAGCGAGGCACAAGTTTTTGTATGCCTTCTTCAGAGAAGATTATCCACCTGTGTTTTCAATCATGCGGTGACATGTTCTTTCAGCTCAT
The DNA here is from genome assembly GCA_018207615.1 of Philaenus spumarius. NCBI lineage: Eukaryota > Metazoa > Arthropoda > Insecta > Hemiptera > Aphrophoridae > Philaenus > Philaenus spumarius. The sequence continues at coordinate 519,149 of JAGFPH010000034.1, forward strand.
CATTGTTGTTGAAGCGTTGACCACCATGGAAAGATTTCCGATGCAAAAAGAGAGGGATATTGCTAGGAGAGAGGTCAGGGCTGTTGGAGGATGGTTAAACACTACCCAGCCGAAGTCCTTTAGGAGATTTTTTTATCACATTCACAGTGTATGGTCGAGCGTTGTCATGAAAAAAACAACACCTTTTGAGAGCATTCCTTGGTGCTTGTTCTGTATTGCGCTGCACAGTTTCCTAAACGTCTCGCAGTAAATATATTTATTGATTGTTTCACCTTGCGGCAAAAAAAAATCAATCAGTAAAATGCCTTGTCTATCCCAAAACACTGTGCACATGACTTTTCGAGATGTCAAGATTGTCTTGAGTTTTTGTCAACTGCACGAACCATTTCATCAATAACCAAAGATGGACATCCACTTCGTTCTTCATCATGCTCTTGAACATGTCATCTCACCATTGCATTGCATTTTCTCAATAAACATCGCAGATTTGTCGATAAATGTCAATTGGTTTAACGTTCTTTGCATTCAGAAAACGAATCACAGATTTGATTTCATAAGCGACAGGATTTTCATTCAACGCCAACATTACGAACAAGAACTACAAAGCGTGCACAACCAAAAGCGATCTCAAAATGGCATCATTTCCTTCTCCTTGGCTCGGTCTGACAGAAACAGATGTGAGGAACTGCAATCGCAGCGTTGTCGCGGATGCAAATAGAAACAGAACTTACTTTCTGGACATACCTCGTAATATGTAATGTATATATTTATATTAGATCAGGTGATGATAACCACCCAGGTTTTTCGCCTTAAAAAATATATATATATTTATATTAGATGTAGATTGTATAAATTTGGAAGGATTATAGCTCAGGACAGTTACTGTTCTAGTTTGTCTACTGAAAATAATTGTGTAACAAACTTGTAACCATACTTCATTAACAATTCTGGACCAGAAAGAATTGATGCTTCTTTAAGTAAAAATGTG
>JAGFPH010000034.1:530136-576835 GCA_018207615.1 Philaenus spumarius
TTACGGTCATTTGGTTTTGCCTCACGCTGAGGTGAAATGAACTATAGACTTCCACAGTGATATGATGAGTAAAAAGCAATTCCCAATAATCAACCGTCTTAGATCAATTACGAGAAACAGTTGAAAATGATTCTATATACAGTACACAGTGTGGGTGAAAAATCTGAGAACGGCTTAATATTTCGTATATAAGGAAAATTTGAAGGTTGATGTGATTGAGGAACCTACTCTACGTAAAAATACTATTTTATTAAGATTTCAAAAAAATTATCCACCATCTTGAATGTAACTTTGTTTTTTTAAATGGGAAGGTGGTCATGTGATACTTCATTTCGATGTAGAATTTTAAGTGAAATTTGCACATCCATATCTTTAAACGATTAAAAATGGCGGTCAAAAAACCAACAAAATCATGTTTTCCGATTTTTCTTTACAATTTTTTTTATATATTAATTATTATTCTTTTTGGATTTAGAATTAAATAAGCTTTCAAACGATATACCACACAACAAAATTTGGGAGCATTTAAAAATTTTGAGTTTTTCATAATTAATTGATTTTGAATGGTTCAACAATTTCTTTAATAACAATCCATCAACATGCCGTACTCAATACATTGCACTAACCAATAACCATGGCATTAATAAATAATTGTACATTGATGATAGATGATAGCGACCAGTGCAAGAATGTGATACCTACCAAACATATTCATGATAGAGTAGTGTTACCATACAGCCCTAGCATGAAAAGAATGCTTATATCCTGAAAAAATTGATTTGCTATAGTTGTCTTGTAAAGTATAGCATGAGTAACTCTTAACAAAAATGAATTTAAAAAATTGTTAGCTGCAGTTCTTTTGAAAGTGGAAAGTAAAACTGTTTTTTTGAGCAACATTTTCAGGAATGTCTTTAAAAAAGCATACTAGAAAATTCTTAAAAATCTAATTTTGTTGTCCTAATATAAAGATCTAAAAAAAACTACCTGGCACCTTACAATATTTATTTCTTGGGTTACCAAACTGTGGGGCCTGAAAAAAGACAGTAAAAAGTTTAAAATAATCCTGATTATTGAATATACGTAGGAACAGAAAAAAAGATGACTTGCTAGAATAAAATTAATGTTTGAGAAATAACATGTTTGAGTAAAAACATGTGACTTGCTTGCCATATTGGGCAACTACTACTTCACAGGAGAAGACAACTCCATTACTTGCTCATTACCATAGAATTGATAGTGGTATCTCAGTTGCAGTGATGGCTCGTGCTATAGGTTCGAACTACCAAGCAATTTGCTATAATTTAATATTTAAGCAACTCATTTACTGACTTTCCAAGATCAGGATAATACTGTCCCCGACCCACGAGAAGTCCCTTCCATGGTTACGCAACAATAAGTAAAAGTAAAGATTACGATTTAAATAACAGTTTTGTTTATTCATACAATTACACTGCAATTAACAAATAATTTTTACAAACTTATTTACAACACGTCTGGATTTATATTTTGCTAGAAAGTCTATAACAGCCTCAACATCTATTTCTCGGTGTATGTTCAACCTATTTTCATATGTGTTTATGCATATGTGTTCATTGGTTTTATGCATATGTGATTAGTGCAGTAATTATACAATAGTATAATCGAATGAATAACTTTTTAATTTTAATTAGATATTTTATCTATTTTTAAGTACGCCTGCTACTTTTTTCATTATATAAATGCTAGGCTATTGGGGGGGGGGGGCACGGCACCTGTGGGTGCGCCACTGTCGTATACATTGGCCGGTTCAACTCAAACAATGAATCTCCTGACTTGGGCGAGCGAAGGGGGAATTGCCAGTAAACACTGTTGGTCGCTGCAGTTTAATACAGCGACTCCCGGTTCAACCCGAAGCTCCAGGTCACATCTTTGTTAGGTAAACAAAGTGCTTATTCTTTTGTGTGTTTGTTTACCTCCTGCTAATAAATAAAGTGTACTAATATGTAAGACAACATTGTTCTCAATTTTTCATTTATAATTAATTTACACATTCCAATCTGTTATCAAATCTACAACCCAAATCTTTCCTTTTACATGCTTTTCAGTGATGACTCAAAACAGTCAAATTGTAGTAAAAAATTTAATAAAAGTGCAATTTTCATGTTTTTTATTTTAAACAATTTCCCCAGACACCTTGTAGGTTTGAACCCAAAAGCTAATAATTCACCAGCCCCCACTGCTCAGCAAGGCCAAAGCCAGGAAAACTTTTCGGTAGGGGGGGGGGGGGTCAGGTCAGGACCGAGGATTTGAATTTAAACCCTTTTAACATGTTCACTGCTAAGAACGCACATGTGAGCTTGAGAAGAACACTATGAGAAGCGGCTGACGCACAGTGCATTGCGCGTCAACCCCAATATTGGGAGTATTTTCATACACAGTTCATTGCGTGTTTTGTTAGAGTAAAGTATTTTTGTTGAAATTTCATAGTTTTCATATTTTAGATAAGACCAAGCTCACAAGAGAGTAAGGCTGTAACCTACTACATCCATGTGCATTGTACGTTGTAGTTTAATCAAGTAATTCTGAATATCAGTATGCATGCAATGCACAATGATGTAGAATATGTTCCTGGATTCTCTGTAGTGTTGTCTATTTTATAATTTAATTTGCATTTTTAAACCTAGTATTAATTTTACTACTAAATTTCAACCCCCCCCCCCCCCCCCCCCGGATTAGCATGGGAATGGGGCCCTCTCGATAGATTACCTTTTCTGTAGTGTGGGTTTTTTGTAACAGCTTTTTCAATTATTTACAGACATGTTGATCAAAGTGTAATTTGTTCATTCTTATTATTGATTGAACGTTTATATTATACCTCTTTCAGCCACTTCTACTTCTTCTGCATGATAGACTGTGTTTAAAGACATTTTATTCTAATAGAGATCACTTTTACTTTTTAAATCAACAAATTTTATGTTACTTGTGTTGTGAAAGATGATGCAGAACCTCCCTCCTCCCTCTATAAAATAAAATCACTAGCAAAAATGATTGCTCATATTTATAATATACAATACAGATTCATATGAAACATTTTTTGTAATAGGTGTTGTTAAGGACATTTTATTCTAATTGAAGATCTCTTTTTACTTTTTATATCAACTACTTTTGAGTTATTTTTGGTCATATTGAAAGAAGAGGTTGCTAAGAACCTCCTTCCTTCCTCTATAAAATATAATCACTAGAATCAAAATTGTTGTATTTTTTTGCTTTATAATAAAGTCAGACGTTGCCTTTTGCAAAGAAGATAGCTCATATTTATGATATACCGGGTGTCCCACGAAGAGGTCCCTATTTTTGAATTGATATGACAGACGTATAGAGCGCGCTACAGACTTGAAATTCTACAGTCGTGACTAACACATATGTAAAAGAAATACCCCTGAGTATCAGTTAATTCTGACTGATCCAAACAAAATGGCGGAAAAACAACAAAATCAGCAATTGTATTTTATGGGTAAACCTACTTTTATTTAAAATAGGAACAGCTACAGCTGTTTAGACTATTTTAAATCTATCAGCTGACTGCGTGTATCCACAACAATGAACATATTTGGTAATAAACATTGGCATTTGTTATTAAGTTGCATTGTAAAGTGTCTTATGTACCATGCCGTTTTCAACTGAGCAAAAAGTGAAATATTGTTCCTGGGCCTTTGAAAATGATTATGAAGCAATAAGGTGTTTTAGGGAAAGGTACCCAGGTGTAGTTCCACCGTCAAGGAAATCTATTCGTAAGTGGAAGACTATCCTACTAGAAACGGGGTCAATACAAAAAAAAAAAAAATACCATAGATCCTCCAACATAGAAAATGAAGAAATCGTATGTGCTGCTTTCATGGAATCTCCAAATACGCCTAATTCAGTAAGAAAGGTGGAATCTGCTACAGGGATACCGTAGTCATCTGTCCAAAGGTATGCCAAAAAGAAGAAAATCAAACATTATAAAACTCATTTAGTTCACTAGTTCACGGACTGCTTGAAGATGATCCTGACAGACGATTGGAATTTTGTTCGAAAATAATTGAAAAGACTGACGTAGATAGCAAATGGCATGAAGGAATCGTGTTTTCAGATGAAGTGACATTTTATTAAACAGGAACTGTAAACAGGCATAATTGTCATTACTATAATACAAAAAATCCACATATCTTACAAGAAAAGAAATTAAAATCAACAGGTATAACAGTTTGGGCTGCTGTTACCAAGGATGGTGTTTTGTCGTATGACATATCCCGACAAACAATGACTGGAGAAAGGTATGCATCAGTTTTAAGCAATCACATAGTTCCTCATCTTTCTCAGCCTGAGATGAAGGAGGTTTTTTCCAACAGGATGGAGCTCCTCCGCATTATGCTAATGTGGCCAAAGCAGTTTTGGACCAAAATCTTCCTAACCGTTGGATAGGTCGTGGCAGCAGCTTCATGGACTGGCCCCCAAGGTCTCCAGACTTGACTGTTTGTGACTTTTTTCTGTGGGGCTTTTTGAAGGAGAAGGTTTGTTGTCATAACATTGCGACAGACGATGAACTAATGAGGTTGATCGAAGAGGAACTGTTGTTGATACCTCGAGAGTTGTTCAGCAAAGCGTATGACTTTTTTCTATTTCGTTGTCATCAGTGCATTGCGATCGATGGACATCAGTTTCAATAAGGTTTATGGATCAAATAGATTTAATTTATTTATAAGTTACTTATATCTTTAATTCCCTAACGTTGTTTAGTGCTTAGTAACATCGTTAAAATTCAATAATTATGTTGTAACAATTAAGCAAATAAAACTATTTTAACGAAAAGGTACTACTTCTTTGATATCCCGCCATTTTGTCCTAATGTGTCAGAATTAACTGATACTCAGGTGTATTTCTTTTACATATGTGTATGTTAGGACTGTTGAGTTTCAGGTTTGTAGAGTGTTCGATGCATCTAATATATTAATTCAAAAATAGGGACCTCTTCGTGGGACACCCGGTACAATACAGCGATAAAACATTTTTTGAAATGATTTGACCAGTGGTATGGTATATAGACAAAATATTTTTTCTCCCACATTTTTTAAAGTGATTGCAATATGAGTACTGTATGTAATTTGTAAAAATTTAATATAAGTGTTTCTCTGAATAATTTTTTTTTCATTTAGAAAAGAAAATATAAATAAGTAATTCAGTTTTAAAAAATATGTTGAAATTAGGAAGAATTTATAATTTTTATTTATATGGTAACTTGATTAAACACTTTCACATCTTAATGTAAGTATCTAAAATATCCTGGGATTTTTTATGTAAAAATTAAGACATTTTATAGGAGAGCTTACATCATTCTAGATAAAGAAGGTTTAGTTCCCCTACTAAAAGCTCAATACTTATTCACTTATTGTAGCTAAAAATAAAGATTTTAAAGCCTGTTAACACAATTATTAATCTTTGATTTCTATAATGTTCAATGACTTTGTTTGAATGTTTGTTTAATATTCTATGTATTTGTAAAATTATTTTATTTTATTAGAGTTTGTAAAATAGTTTGTACATTAGTTTTACCAATGTAAAATAGGTGTTAATTCTCAAATATAAAATATTACATTAAACTACATGCAGAGGGCCTCACTTAGAATTACCACCAAGCTTTGCTTATGACATTTCCATTCAAAAACTCAGAAATGAATGATTTGAGAAGAAAAATATGGTTATCAATTTGAGATTTTGTTTAACATTATACAATTAGTTTTTCTCGTATTTTATACAAACATTTCAAGGGCCGATGTAGTAAGACACTTATTCAATGGAGAGTCCTAGTCTGTACCTAACTTTAAAAGATTTTTTTCAGAAACATATTGAGCACCGATTTTTTAAAGTCTTACATCATGTCAAAAATGTATAGTACCTATATAATATGTGATAGTTACCGTACATACTATAAAAAACCATAAATATCAATCATAGTGTCTAATATTTGTACAAATTGTACAATGATTTTAAATGGAGGAAGCAGAGGGCATGGTAGGTGAATTAATTAGGTATATTGTACCTGTGCAGTACTTACATTATTCATGTATTTAGTATATATAAGAATTAGTTTTATATAAATACTATTAGGCCCTTATAAGTTTGATAGTATTTAATAGGTATTGTATGCTGTAATTAATTTTTTAATCTTTAATTCAATACAATTGCTATACAGTAGTTTAATAATCATTTTATATTTTCATTACTGTATTATGTTTGTGTTATTTATATTAAAATTGAATGTTAATTCAATTTAATTACACTTTGTTAGTCAGTACACTTTGTTTGGATTTCTTCTGAAATAGGGATATAAAATTAGTGCATGTGAAAATATAATGCACATTAAACATAGGTATGAAAGAAAATATTTTTAATAAAATAGGAACTGGGAAATTAATGGAAAAGCTTGATTATTTTAAATTGGAATTGGAATGACAAGAAAGTAGAATTAAAATTTAATGAATTGTTATGTTTAAAAATAAATCGTTGAAACAGGTCCGCAGTAGGGCAATATTACGTATATTTCACTTTTCTGCTATTTCAGTTGCATCACTGCATTCGTGATACAACGGAAGTTTATTACCTACAACATTAGCTTTTAATATACTTTTTCTAAATACTATATTTTTTATGATAGTTTATAAAATATTTTAAAATAAAATATTATGTTTTTTGAAATATATAAAGTAGTTATGAATCTGTTATTTATTTAGTTGAAAGTATTGTCAAGCGTATTGATTACGTCTGACCTGCGTAGTTAGCAAAGTAGTAGATGGATTTTCCAGTAGTGAAGTAAATTTTGTAGTTATCGGTATGGCTGCTCCTGCAGCCTGTACGAGATTTAGTGATAATTACGAGCTCAAGGAAGAATTAGGAAAGTAAGTTGAATTTTAAATCTATTACATATTATAAATTTACTTCGTAATTTAGATTATTGACCTTAAGACGCAGTTTTTGTTTGCATCGTATACCCCGCCAGAGCAGACGACAGAGTAGGCCTAGTCTGGGATCGAGGGTGGCCCAGACCCCTGTTTGCTCCAAAGATTTGAATAGTTTAAATTTGATTTGAATTCTAACCTTTAAGATAATAAACCTTGGGATGTAATAGTATTAGTTTAAAGTTTTAAATTACAATCAATAATTTTGAATGAATTAAATTATATATTACACTAAAGGACTGCAAATTCACAGCTAGCTGCTCTTAAAACTGTCAAATTTCCAAAAATATTCTTTAGAATTGTTTTAAATTTGTATCTAGTAAAGTTTAAGACTTCCAAATGTGCACAGTCTTATTTTCATGCACGATACATGGTACATTGGATATTTATAAAAATCTTAAAATGACTTGTTTGGCTGGGTTATAACTTAAGGCTTGTTTCAGTTTTTGAATAAAGTTAAATATTTTACAACATTAATTTCTACACTACTTTAATTCGCACATTTATTTGAACTTACTATCAAAATGTTTGTGAATTATAGCTGTATCGCCTGTCAGGCTTAGGACTATTAATTATGTTGCCAATATATTTTGAACATTTGACAAACTTCATTGACATTTTATTAGTATCAGAGTATCTACCAATAATTTTATTTGTATTTCATATAAAATTGTATAACTATAAATACTGTAAGCCTAAAAAAAATAAATCATTTTTGAATGCTACTAATTCATTTATGTTAAAAGTTGCAGATACTTTTAAATTTCAAACAGTATCATTCTGTAAACAACATTGGTTTATTAAGCTAATAGGCCTATTTTATGGTGGAAGCAAAATGTACTTAATTAAAAAACTTAAATTCTCATGTTTTTTCTTTTATACAATTCTTTGTTTCTTCTGTTAATATAAATTAATATTCTCCAAAGAAAGTATAACCAAAGTAACCTGTTGTTGCTGTAAATGCAAATACCATAATTTTTAACAGGAACGAAAGTTGGTCTCCTTATGTACTATAAAACTTCTGCGAACTTTTAGAATACCTACCACTACTTTTTGAAAAAAATAGCATTAGCTGCTGACCTTTTGTTTTAGGAAAGTAAGTCATGCTACCAACTTTTATATTTTATGTTTACAAAGTGGAAATATACTGTGACTAGAGACTGTAAGTTACTTAGTATAGTTTAGGTTTTTTTAAGTTGCAACCCTGCCATGATAAAAGATGTAACTTATAATAGTAGTAGTATTCTGAAGTTTTGTACAGGGTCCTGGCTAACTTTTAATTTATTTGAGTTGTTGGAAAAAATAACACAATTTTTCTGATCAAATTACGGGTTGGTTTTTTATCTTCTATGAGCAAAAAAGTAGGCCTACTTGTTTCTTAGACTATTTTTCTAATCAGATCTTGAACTACCGGTATCAGTACAGTAATAAATTATTATTGTATAAGGCCTGTACACTTACTAACCTATTTGAGCTCTTAAATACTTTTGGGATAATGGATTTATAAAAAATGTGCTTCAGGTTGGACTACAACAGTAGGCTACTTATTTTAATAAATATTAAACTATAAATTGGTCAAATTAAATAAGAAATTAGTTAACATATCTAAAAAAATGTTCAAAAAAATTTTCTCTTAGATTTTGTTCTTAAAAAATGTTCTCACCTGCACATTTCATCATAATAGATTTTTTTGCAAAATTGGTACCGTACTGGTATTACAGAAAAATGTTTGAGAATCATAAGTAATGTGCATTTAACCATTAAAAATTAGCTATACCGGTACCTTAAAATCTTATTAAATTAAATTTGTAAAATTTATATGTAACTCTATACGGTACTATAAAAGCCAATCTGTTAGGATAATATTTATATGTTTAAAAAACATAATTCGCCTAATATATTTTTTCCATTTAAATTATGATGTTTTAGATATACCTTTATCTAAATAAGTAGGAAGGAGATGAAGAAATTACAACTGCAATAAATATTACTATTAATTATTAGTCTATTTTTTATACTTCTTTATTTTATTAAACAATTTTGTTTATGAATCTGCATTGTATTCCCAATCATGATGTTATTTGTATTATAGACCTTCTGGGTTTCCATTCTATGTTTTCACATTTTAAGCTGAAAATCCATACAATTTTTGAATAGCTACATAGGTTTTGTTTTTGTCAAAATTTGATTAGCAGGAGGAACAAAGTTTAAAATATATTTTGAAAGCCGATATGGGACCTAACTAATTATAGGCTACAAACTCAAAATTTTAAATGGCAACCTAAAGATTATGATACCACTACTGAAACAGCATAAAACTACTTATTAAATTTTATTGAAAAGAAATCTGAAGTTGACCCATTTAAGCTTATATGCTCACTAGACAAAAAATGGTAAATCAACAAATTAACATTTAAAACACGGTTTGGACCAATTTAAACCAGCAATTTTAAATTAAAAGTAAATAAATCACAATGTTTGACAAGTGAAAACTTATAATTCTTCAACGGGAGGATAGTCTGTAGATTGTGGAATAATTTGGAAGCCTAAATCAATGGCAAAGCGGCCATTTATAAACTTAGGCTATGACTAATAATGTCATAATCATTATTAGAGAAAACTTAAAATTCTCTAATAAAACAATTGAAAAATACACTTACGGGCCTGCTCCAGTAAAAGAGATTTCAAGCAACTCTAGCGCATCACTCTATGCGTAAACAGTGCAATTTCTTGCAGCAGAGCGTTTTGACATTGCCTCATTTAAAACCATTTTATAAATTCATCTTTTATAATCGAGTGCTGAAAGAAAAAACTGAAAACTCTTTATGAAATTCCGGATCCGTCTTGCGAATCACTTTTAATTATTGATTTTGTATTGTGCAAGGAAAAAAGTTCAAACTAGGTATACGTCAAAAATGTCAATTACGTGACCAAATGAACGGGATTTAAAAAAATGTGAAACGCAAAACGGATGCGTATTGTGATGAGGTTAAAATGAGACCATGCAACAAATTTTATGATAAAAAATAAACAAAATAAATGGTTTTAAATTTAACATTGTTCTTATGGGATAAAAATCGAAGATGGCCGCCACTAGTAAATTATGTGGAACATATTATGATTAAGAATACATTATCTATCACCTTACAAATGAACCCACAAATGAAATTACAGCTGAGTGAAGCAGGAGATTGGTGATTCCTCTGTGCCTTTTTTTATGGGTTCACTTAAAATCAGTAGAGCATTCAACCAAATGAAGACTTTGCTTAGTAATATGTACAACCTGAGAATATTTTTAAGAAGTCGTAAATTAATTTAAAAATCTAGTGTTAATTGCATTTCTGTGCTACACAATTTAAGCAATTGTACAAAATGCCTTATTAAAGACTTATGAGTCTTATTCTAATAAATAATAACATTATTAATCATAATTTTATAATTGGTCTGCTGAATTTGAAATTAAAAAAATATAATTTCTGTGCAATTTACATTAAAGAGTTTTAATGTGCTTTTCCGTCGGGTTTGAAAGACCAAAAAGTGTTCTAGCTTTCAAAATATTTTCAACTTATTCCCTTGCAAATAGGGGAAGTGTTAGTAGCTCAAAAGAAAACCTGAACTCAAAACTAAGGGTACCGTACATGATATTGAGTAAAACAAATAAATTTAGGCCTATGTTAAATCTAAAAATAAAGATTTTCCTAATTAAAATAAAAGTTCTAGGTAAGTGAAAAAGAGGGAGGGATGAGAATTGGGGGTCTTGTAAACTGGTTTTTGTTAAGTTCACTGTTTTCTCTTATTGTCAATTTGAGCCAATAATGCACTTTGAAACAAACCATATTTTGTTACTGAAAAATATGGATCCACTATAGTTTTCCTGTAAAGTATAAGAGTACATCCTGTTTAATTAAAAAAAAAAAAAAAAAACATTTTTGATGTAATATTTTTGTAAATACTTAGCTGTTTGCTGAAAGCACATTTTGAATCACTTTTACTTTTCGTCCCTATTTCCTTAAAAAAGAAAAACATTTTTGATGTAGTATTTTTGTAAATACCGGTACCGGTACTTCAGCTGTTTGCTGAAAGCACATTTTGCATCACTTTTACTTCTCCTACTTTTGGAAATATAATAGATGGGATGGGACTTTTACAAAATTTTCAAAAATATCTTAAAATCACAAAATTCTGGTACAAATTTTGGAGTTTTTATTCAGCGCATGTAATTTCAAAGGTGAACACCCGTCAAAGAAGCATTTAAGGAATCAATAGCCTACTCTTCGTTTTGTTACTGAGTTTCAATCGACAGCAAAATCATCCTCTCTACTGATTTTTTTCCACAGTTACTTGCAGTTGAGAATTAGTTTTATAGCAATTAATTAGTTCATAACTTTTCCCCTGGTTTCACTTTTAGACCTTTTATGACACAGGCCTCACTCTGCCGAAAACTTACTACTCTTAAACTATTTTTAATGGGTTTCTTATGTTTTTTATGAGGACCACAGCACACCTTTTGGAGGAATCCATACGTTGTCAAAAATAAACTCTTATGATGAAAACAAATGTTAATTATTTCTTTAGCCTACTATCTAATTCACTTCTTATCTTAATCAAGTTAAGCTCTTCTTCAGACAAATCACAAACATTTTCCAACCCCTTTTTTGTGACATAAGTTGTTTTGTGGCATTCTATCAGTTTTAATAACCCTACACTACCCTTATCGTCCATTTTAATTAAAAATTAATTTAAAAGCAAGTTAAATTTTTCTTCTTTAAATTTTCTTTATGAATTAACTTAAACTTTTAGCATTTAAGTTGAAATAATTTTACAAAATAATTTAACTAAAAATGTAAATTAAAAATTAATTATCTTTTGTGAATTTCAATTTTGTTTTTAAGTTAAATTAACACATTAAATTACCAACAAAACACAAATTAATTCACACACAGTATAATGAATTCAAAGAAAACTAAGCACCACTAATAATACTAACTGAAGTAGCACTAGCAACAGACTGGCTCATAACAGTCAGAGTGCAGTAACTGCCTGGAAAAGCAGCCTTTCAACACATGAAAATCTCCTGTAGCAACTTGCTCTGCCTGTTTATTTTTAGACTCTATTATAACATTATTACATATTATGTTTTTTAGAACAGCTTCTTATTAAAAACATGTTTTCCCAAATATTAAAATGTAATGTATACATTTTGTTTAAAAGCTGTAGCAATTCATTTGAATTGATAGAACCGTATCGCTTGTAAATAATATATTGAAACTTGCAATGGACTTAATAAGTAGAAGGAACAAAATACACAGAATTTTTATTTTACTAAATTAAAGCTCATTTTATGGAGATAATTTGGGGGAAAAAAATTTCTTGATTATCTCATTCCCTTTTTGAGATATTGAATTTAACGCTAAGCCATGTTCGCATTTTTAAGACTAAAAAAAATCACAAATATGATTTTTTTTAAATGTTTTAGGTTTAACTTAGGTTAGTGATATATATATTTTTAAATTCCTTATAATTATAAGAACCTACCTTAAAAATTTCATCAAGATTGGGTGTCAAATAAGTAAATGAGAAATTATTTTCTTTTCTACGACACATTTTGTTTGGCATTATCCAAGATGCGGAAATTAAAAAACGTCAAAACTTTAAAGTGCCATAACTTAAAAACTAAGTGAAATAAAAAGTTGAAATTTGGTGGTTTTACTTATCTCTACATATAGATCAAACATACCAAGTTTCATTAAAATCTGAGGTGGTGGGTGAAAAAAATATTTTTTTGTGGTTAACTGACATGGAATGACCCGACTGCCTAATTCACAATTCTCCAATCATTGGGCTAATATGTTGTCATATTAAAATAACAAATAAATAAACGATATTAATAAAGTGCTGGTTAAACAATAAAGTTAATTTACATATAAGTCGTATTTGATGATTTTCGATTCCTCTACTATTGCATACAGCATCACGACCCATTTTAAACTAGGCCCACATGGTAAATTTCTTATCCACTATAGTAGGAACGATATTAAGATAGTAATTAATATTTTTACCTTCTTTCAACCTTTATACCTTTCCTTCTTGAACCGTGTGATCGTAATCTCACATCTGTAAACTTAGAATCTTGCAATAGGTTGTAGTTTGGAGGTTTAGCTGCCTTCCAAGGGTTGGAAAAGTGAGCAGAATAAATAGGATGAAAACAATTAATTCAGAATTGTTTAAAAAACTCAGTTTTATGATAGCCTATATTTTATTAAGTACCGTAAAATGAGGTGAATAGAAACAGTGGGGTGAATAGCAACAAAACTTTGAAAAATATTCAAGTGCTCATAATAGTACTATCAACAGGATAAAGAGGGGATATTTTGGTATTTCCAGGTTACTCTTCAAACAAACTAGTAGGGAAATTTGGAAATATTGTTCTGATATGTTGGCAACCCGGTTTAGCTGTTGGATTTATTTTGTCATTCGAGGTTAAGATTTCATCATTTTTGTTTCCTCCAAAAACTTTCTTTGTAAATATGAACCTATTTACCATATCAATTTTTAAACTTAGCTTTAATGTACCTCATGTAATACAATTACAATAAATAACCCTTGTTTTTCAATATTCTACAAACAATTAAAATTTTCACAACACGTTTTTCTGATTTGTGGGGTGAATAGAAACAAGATTTGTTTTGCTTCTACTCACCCCACACTTCTGATTTTTCAAATATGTTTTTTTTTTTGTACAAAGAGTATAATGTCATTGAATCAAGCTAATAGACCACCTAACAGCCTTCTAATAGGATACAAGTCAACTTAGCATCCCATTTTCGATTGAAGTTATAAAGCTCTGCAATGACAACATTAAGTTCAGTTTCCTGCCCAATAACTCTCCTAACCCAACACCTATATGTTGCCTTTTCCGCCCTTTAAAAAGAACATGGAGAGCAATCCTAGGGGAGTGGAAGAAGGGACCCGGAAGAGCAGAGTCTTAATTGTCAAAAGACAAGTTTCCTCCTTATAAATTACACTTTTAAAATAAATAAATAAAACCATTTCTCCACTAGTGAGATCGTATTATAAACATATTTTTCACACTGGAATACAATAGGCCTACATGCAAAATTAGGGCCCTCACAATTTGATTATTTGCTTTTAAGTGAGTAAAACAGGGATACTAACCCCTAAAACAAAAAATATTTATTATTTACTAAGAGGTGAAGTAGGATAACTTAAAAATTAATAATAATGCGTACATTTGCTATGAAGCTAGAGACCTGAAACGTGGCACGATAAATAAAAGAATTTGAGCCTAAGGGGTAAAATATTTTTCTAAGCCAATATTTTGGATAAAATGTACTTGTAGTAGATGTGAAATGCACCTAAAAATCTGATTTCAGAGTTAGATTATCTAATTCCGAAATCAGATTGAGATAACGGATTTATGAGTAACAAACTGGCATAAAAATCACTTTAGCGCTTACTTGCACATAGCTGAACATGATGTAGGCCTAAACTCACTATACGTTTTTGAGCCAGGGAACTCAACTGAAATCGTTTTTTGAATTTTGTATAGTGGCAAAAAGCTTAATATTCCTTTCATTCATTTATTCATATCTGCAAGCGAATCCGTGAATACGTGCTAGTCTACACAAAATGTAGTAAATAACGTATATCAGTAATAGATCCTAATTTTGTAGTTTGGTTTTGACATAAAATAAAATAGATTCTTCTTTTTGCAATAAATGATTTTTTTTATAAATATTTTTATATCAGACCCATCTGTTAAATTAAAAATAATTCGTATACAAATGTATTTCTTACAAGTTTTCCCCAATTACCGTTTACTGAATAAATTTTGAAATGTGTGAGATTCATTAGTTTTGTCTTAGAAGCATGAATAATATCTAGGCTATGCTAAATGTTGCAAAAACATTTTAAATTCACAAATTGGTTGTCAAGGGTAGCTACCACGGACTTAAATAGTAGAATATTTGCATATATAAAAAGAAATTATCAAGAAAAGTTTCAATTTGTAAGACAAATATAAAATAAATTTGTAGGGAGAGTGGGGATACTTGAGCCGTTTTCCACATTGGAATTTTTCTAATTTTTATTAAATGTCTTTTGAAAAAGAGAAAAATATTCCTAGAATATTTAGAATTTGCTTTATCAAAAGGTATCATAAAATAATTAAATGTATACTTCTATCATGGGGTTAAAAATGTGTTTATAAAATCCTGCAAACTGTCTAATGAATCCCATGCTGGGGAGACATGAGACAGCCCATGGGGATACTTGAGACAGGCATGTCAAATAATATAAAACAACTATAATATAAGTATATATACCTACAATATAAGTAGATAACTTTGACTTGTTGTTGGTCTTAATGAAAGAAAAAACTCTGATGATTTTAACAATAAAATTTAAATGCTTAATTTCGTCTTTGTTATTTATATAAAAATCAAGTACTTCAAATTCAATTGAATGAGGCTGCACAACAAACTATTTCAGACTGTATTATAAATTTCCATATCTTAATTTAAATGCTCTGTACCTACATTACATTACACTGCTTACAGTTATTCACTCCAGTTTTTTTTTTTTTACAAGATCTGTATCCAAGGAATACAACAAATATTTTTGGACACCAGTTGTACATAAAAATTAACCTATTCCCCTGCCTGTTTTCTCTCAACTTATATGTCATTTGTCTAACTAGAAATTTGGCAATTTTATTGGTATTTTCTAAAGGCGACTTATTTTTTTAAGACTTTTTAATATTGGGTATTTTTTTAATGTAACCATCAAAGAGGCTCAGCTGATAGGATGTTGTTGCTATTTTAAAATTACCGCTATAGTTTTTTACTGTAAATAGTAAAAATATTTACACACCAAAAAATTGAAGTACCTATTTAATATTTTCAGAATTTTTTTTATTTTTAAAAGTTACAGTAGTTTTGAGTGAATCTTATTTGTGGAAGGCTTGTTATGTAAAAAGAGAAAGGTTTCTTACTTAATAGGGGAGGAAATGTAAAACTAAATATAACTTTTTAAACTTTTCCCCATTTTATTTACATACATTGATGATTTTTAGCATAATTTTGTAAGAAAATATTATAGTTTAGTACAATTATCAATAATTATTGTTCAAACATATTATTGGCTTGAAGTTTTTATTATACTTTTCTTTTCATTTATTCTGAGAAATAGAGTTTTGCAGACAAGATCATTTTGCCTTATCCTTATTGCCTCCCTCCCTATGTTTTGCCTATAAGGTAAGGTTTTTAATAATTCAAGCGAGTTTGACCCCTTGCCTTATTAAGCTCTTCAACCTCGCCCAACTTAATTAGAAATTCTTAAAAGACAGAACTCTTTCCTTACCTCTTCACAAAAAGAAATTGCAAATTAATTGTTACCAATGGATATTTAACTTTTTCTTGGTATAAAGTTAAATAATATGGAATATAATTTTTATGTACAGTAATGTTAAAAACAAGAAATTACTTAAATATCAAATAATTTTACTTTTTTTTGTTTTAAGTAAAAAATTATTGTGAAAAACTAACAAAACAAAAATGACTGTTTGTTTATGTTAAAAATAAATATTGAAAGCTTGGGTAGAATATATGTTTCTGACATTGAGTGATTTGAGACAGGTTTATATCAAAATTACTTATGTTTTTGAAATAAAAACATGTGTGCTTTGAGGTAAGAGAATTATTAAAGAAATAGCCCGCTCTTTGTTTCATCTAAATCTGATCAATAGTAGTGTAGAAAATAATGAACATACAAAACACCTGAAAATGATGGATCTTGTCTTAAAAATGTATATTTGATCTACCGGTATACTTTAAAAATTACAACAATAGAAAAAATATGAAAAATGCTCAGGTTTTTAATTGGATTAGCAATATATTTTATGAAAGATTAAATTATGGAAAGACTTTGTCATAGATACACAAATTGCACCTTTTTTTAAAAAATAGCAACTAGCCACCAGAATTATTTTAATTATTGCTATAACATCGAAGTCGAATAAAGTCTTAGTCAACTTAATTTATAATGTCGCTTTACATTTGTTACATCAAAATTCTATTGGTTTCCTAATATAGTAATAACTTGTCAACCTGGTTAGTCAACTAACATGTCCAGTTTTCGATTTTGGTCACACACTTAAATAGTAAATCAAATTAATTGTATGTTTGATAGATCTACACAAAAAAGAAGTTGTCATTTTAATGACTGTTACTTATCTTGTATTAAACAGGTTTAATACGCAATTATATAGTGTGTTCAATAAAACTTTTAAATGATTGAGGTTTAATATGTAAATATTGAAAATTACATCTGAACAAAATCCCATTTTGGCCCAGTTTTCTGAGTTATTGGACTAAATAAAAGTGTAGTTTTGGACATAGGGCTTTAACTTCTTATAGATTGTTTAGTTTTACAAAATTTAAATGAAAAAGATTTAAAAGTGAATAACTATACTATAGGCCTAGTTTAATAAATTATTACAATATCTTATCGATGAAGTAACTATTTTCAATTATAAACTGCAAAATACTCTTAGGAAACCCGTTAGGTAGGTTGGACAAAAACTTAGAATTGACACAATTCTAATTTAAAATTAAAATAACCAAATACTGTGTTATTTTTCAAACATATTTTCATTTGCGTTTTTTATGTCAAGAAGCATTCAACTTTATTTCAAACAAGCTAAGAACATATTATTTGGAACTGTAAAAAAACAGTAAAATAGTAATGTTTGAATAAAACTATTTAAACACATACCACTTTTAATCTTAAAATGGCAGAATATAAGATACATTCAGCTTTCCGCCAAATTAAAAATTTATTGAATCAATAAGACAAAAATATAACTAGGAGATTTTTAGGCACAGTAATAAGGTAAATAGTTGAATTAGTGCGAATCAATTAGGCCTACTGTAGGGTTTTGTAGAGATATTTTTAACAAGATTTTGTAATAAAATTTTAGCCTAAGAGGCAATGAAGTGGTAAGGGGCTTTCTAGTAATAATTAAATAAAAATTTAAAGCACGGAATATTTAAGCAAAGAACAGTGAAGGACACTTAAAATAATATGCATGACTAAAGAAATTATTAATTTGTTTTTAATCAAATATAAGTAGACCTTCTGTTTGCAATCACCCTTAATTTTTGCAACTTTTGTTGTCTTTTTGTTGTGTTCTGAAGAAAATTGGCATTTAATCTAATAGAGATTGAGTCAACTATAAGTTAGCTATAAGTTATTTCTATAGGGTGGACCAGCTAAAGTGTGACAGTAGCTGACTTCTAAAATACGATTCGGACAAAAATGTTTAAATAGAACATCTGCCCTTAATTTTTGATACCTTTTGGACTGTGTATACAATTTTTTCAAAATCCACCATTTTGAATCCAAAATGGCGGCCAACTTCATTTTTTAAAGTGGAAACCCCCATTTGTATGAGGTTTTTGGATTTTATGGGCAATTTTAAGACTTTTTTGTTCTTTACATTTTTTTGATAAACCTAACGGTTTTCCTGTAAAATGAAGTCGATGTTTCATTCTCTTACAGCTAATCACTCATAAAGGTTACAATAACCAACTTCTAAACCATGCTTCAGACAACAAACTTTTTTTGGGCACTTGCCCTTAATTGTTGACACCTTTTGGACCATGCATAAAAATTTCAATATAGTTAGGTCTACAGGTAAAAAAAAAAAATAAACATACTCTTTTTATGTTACAATACTTTATCAAAGTTGTTTTATCATGGTGTACATTAAAGCAAAATGACATAAAATTACTCTAAAAATTTTAAAAATAGTTTACAAGAAGTGCTCGAAAGGATGTCCTTCCATTGCGATGCAACTTATCATTCTTTCATGGAAATGTTGTCGAACTCTTTGCAGCATCAGTGGTGTTACTAGCAAACAGGCCTGTCTGATTCTTTCTTTCATGTTGTCTATTGTTGTGGGCGCGGTTTCCATGACTCGTTCCTTAAGGAATCCCCAGAGGAAGAAATCCATCACAGTAAGATCTGGCGAGCGAGCTGGCCATCTTACAGGTCCTCCTCGTCCCATCCATTTTTCTGGATAGAGTTGGTCCATCATAAGCCTACTGCAGACAGCGAAGTGCGCCGGGGCTCCGTCATGTTGCATCCACATGGTGTTCCTGACATGTAGTGGTAAGTTCTCCAGAAGCTGAGGTAGGATGTTGAACAAGAAGTCAGAGTACATCGGGCCATTCAAATGTCCTTCAAAAAGTGCGGACCAATTACACAATCACCAAAAAATGCCACACCATACATTCAGAGACCAAGGATGTTGATGAGGAACACCTCTCATCCAGTGATGATTAACTTCGGCCCAATAATGCATGTTATGGCGGTTAACTTGCCCTGTGTTGGTAAAGGTAGATTCGTCGGAGAACAATACACTGTTGAAAAACAAGGGCTCTTGTAGATGTTTTTGACGTGCCCAATTGCAAAAAGCTACCCGATTGTTGAAGTCATTGCCGTGCAAGTCTTGGAGCAGTGAAATGTGGTAGTCGTGAAATTCAGCTGATTTAAAAGTTCTTAAAACAGAAGTTTTACTAATGCCACTTTCAGCAGAAATCTTCCGACTTCTAGATTGAGGTTGTACATTAACATATGCTAATACATTAATGGAGTTATCTTCATTCGTTATAGTTTTAGCCTTTTTTTTATCAGTATGGAAAGACCCGTTATGAAGAAACCTGTTCTTTAGTCTTCAAAAGGCCATTCGAGACTTTGGTAGTTGGTTTGGAAAGCGCACCGAAAACAAATTTGCTGCATCTCTGTAGTTTCCTCTACACTCTCCTAATATGAGGAACATACTGTATTGTAAGCTTGTTCATATGCATTCATTTTGCAAATACAACTCACACAAAAACACACTAAATTTGAAAGTCAGTACCTTAGAAGTTAAAAGTACTGTGGTATAAACTAGATTAAAAGGCAACAATGAAGAATCCGGAAACAGCTGTTGCATTGTTGTAAAAAGATAACCAGCGTGACTGCTTTATTTCAAAGGCGTTAAAATACAAACCACTTTAACAATACTAATTTTAGTATTTGTTCTAAATTGCTCAATTGCGTTTGAAAGCTTTAATTTAATTTTATGGGAGAGTGATGGTTTGATATTTTATTGTACTAATTTGATTTAAAAAAAGTTTGTTGTCTGAAGCATGGTTTAGAAGTTGGTTATTGCAAACTTTATGAGTGATTAGCTGTAAGAAAATGAAACTTCGACTTCATTTTACAGGAGAACAGTTAGGTTTTTATAAAAAAAATGTAAAGAACAAAAAAAGTCTTAAAATTGCCCATAAAATCCAAAAATGTCATACAAATGGGGGGTTCCATTTAAAAAATGAAGTTGGCCGCCATTTTGAATTCAAAATGGCGGATTTTGAAAAAATTTTATACACAGTCCAAAAGGTATCAAAAGTTAAGGGCAGATGTTCTATTTAAACATTTTTGTCCGAATCATTGTATTTTAAAAGTTAGCTATTGCCACACTTTAGCTGGTCCACCCTGTATAATGTAGAATTAACTAAAAAAAATGTTTTTCGTACCCTCAAATATGAACTTATTTTGATCATTTATGTGGAAAAGTATTATGAATTAGTTGCAAGCAAGATAATGTGTTTTATTAGTTTCAGCTAACTAATATTTGTGTTTAACGCTTTTGTGATTAAAATTTAATCAGTTTCAGCTAACCAAAATTGTGTATGCTTCTCTTGTGATTTTTATGTAATTAGTTTCAGGCATTTAAATTAGTGTATGCTGTTGTTGTGATTTTTATGTAATTAGTTCCAGATAATGCAATTTGTGTACAATGCTTTTATAATTATTTAATGTAATTAGTTTCAGCTAAATAACATTTGTTTGTGATGCTTGTATGATTTTTATGTGATTAGTTTCATCTATCTAAAATTTGTGAATTTGAAATTTACATCTATCTTGTGGTTTGAATGTAATTCGTTTAAGTTAAATGAAATTTGTGTATGATGACGGATATAGTAACTGTAATGTAGTAGTTGTGCAACTGTTAACTATTAGGCTAGTAAAGTTATTAGTTTCAGGTAACAAAATTTGAGTATAATGCTCTTGTGACATTTTTATGTAATTAGTTTCAGCTTACTAAAGTTTATTTTTGATGCTATATTAAAAAAAGCTGAAGCATAAAAATATGGAAGCAGAGAAAAGTGTGAACGACTTAAGAGTTTGCATTGTAAAACTAAACAAAGGCTTAATAGGTTTTATCAAATTTAAGTAGGTATTGTTGTATTTACACAATAACCAATTACTTTGTATTTTTTTGTTAGTTGTTATTACTAATAATCACTTTTAATATAACTTAATAGAGATTTAGAGCAGAGCACTTTACTAATAGGTTATTATCTCTATTAATTTTTTTAGATTTAACAAATAAATAATTTTATGTAACCTCAAATATGAATTTTGATAATCTACATATAGAAAAGTAAAATTTGTGAATTTTCTCATTTTCTAGACGTGTGATGCAGATTTTTAATTTTAAAACCAATCAGAGAATTTTCTACAAAAAGATTTAGTGGAATGGTTGTCAATGATTTAATAGAATAATACTTGAACACAAATTCCTACCATTAATACTTTTATTACTCCAACATATTTCAACGAAAATGTCACAATATACAGCTAAAATAATCAAATTATAACTTCATTTATTAAATAATAAATACATATTGAGCTTGATTTGTTAGAATTTTCTTCAACACAGATGTTTACAGATAATGCATAATAATGAGACACGTTTCAATAACAATGTCGCCATCTTCATTTTATTGATAGCTATTTTGTACAAAGGCATTTGTAGAACTCTTATGCAGTAGTTTATTGAATGTACAGTACTTACAAACTATACAAGCTCAATATCATGGCTAGACGATACACAATAAATGGAGATAACATAGATTAGCCAAAAAATTAGGTCTCCACCCACTCGGCTCTATTCACACTCCTATTTGGGCCTGTTTGAGGAAGGAAATAACTGACTAACAATAGCACAGTATTGATCCAATAGTTTCAATAGCCTTTGCAATTCTTTACAAATTGTGAGGTACATAAAATGTGTTTGCCTAATGGCAGTCAGCCCTATTGCTAAAAATTATTTTTCAACTATAAAGTTGAAGAATTTGTGAAGAAAAGTATATATAGTTACAAAATTACAAACAAACAATAATTGGATATTTAAATTATCAGCAAATGAATCGCTTAAATTGGAGCCGCTGCATGATAGGAGAAGTGTCGCAGCATTATAAAATGATGTATTGATTGATTTGTCCTTGTATGAGGATTTATATTTGCTTCCATATTATGGTATGTGATTATTTCTGTTTGTAATGCATTTTAGCTCTTTTTTATGTATTGTTTTCTCTTTACACCTTTTTAATTAAGGACTGTAGATGTTATTTAGTTTACATATACTTCAATACAGAAGATTAACTGGAATTAAGTTAAGGGAATCTTTGTGCAAATTAAAAACTATAATTAGTGAAGTACATCGATTAATTTTCATAATATCAAAAATATATTTTAGTTGTTCAAAACTGCCTCTTTGTTGAAGCAATCTGAAGTAATTGATGCTGTTTTAATCTTAAAGAAAATGTATTTATTGATGTACAACAGATTTTCCACTTATTGTGTACTTACCTATATTGAAAAATTTAAATAGAAGGGAACGAAGAAACAACATTGAAAACTTGGCTTGAATAAAAGATAAATCAAACATAATTTTTAACTTGATAAAAGTTTTAAGTTTGTTATTAATTTATAAAAGAAACAAAAGCTAGCATTTGCAATAAAGTATTTGAATTATGTGTTTGTTGAGTTAAATTTTGAAATAGTTATATAAAAAAAACCACACACAATTGATCAGATTCTGCGCAACGTCTTATTTTGCTTCTGTTTAAAATTTTTGTTTTTATATATATAGAATAAACCTTTCTGGATGTGTTATAATACTGATAGTAAAGTTTAAAAATGTATTTTTTGTTAGTATCCCCACAACCTCACTAAAGCATTCTCATATTTTTCATAACGTTAATAATTTTTAATGTTACTAAATTGCTAGTAACAGAATTATGTAAATCGGCTTTATAGTTTCTATGTAGCCACTGTTATTAATACTATTAACCTTTTGGTATATATTTTCAAATCAGTTTTGTAGTTTCTGAGGTTATGATGCACCAATCAAATTTTCCTCTCTGTAATATTAGTAGTAAAATAAAAAAGGCCTTAATGAAATAGCATTTTAGTTTTAAATCTCATAAATCTTAAAAGAAGCCTTAAAAAATATATATATATAATTGCATCATTCAGCATTGTAGACAAACTTTTGTAATTCTAGAAATTTGTAGACAGAAACTCAAAATGTTGGTCACACAGTATATAAATAAGATGAAAAGAGCACTACAGTAAAAGTCCTTTTACAGTTTAGTTGAGCATGGGCTTTATGGAGTGTTGCCGCGCTACTATCTGACCTAACTACATCGACTCCTATTTACTACCACAATGAATTATGAATATCCTTGTCTCAGTGTTTAATTCAAGATCCAAATTTCTTCATTCAGTAATGTACCTCATGTTTAAGTAAACCCTACTATGAAGTTTAAATTACAAAAAACTAACATTACGTATACTGCTTTATTGCTGTGCTTTTTCAATTCTAACAAATTTTTAAAATTGTTATCTGAAAACAAATATATTTTCCCAAATAAAATAATATACACTCCAAATAATTATTACAGTACTTGACTACTTGAGTACTATTCATAAGAAATTAGATCATGACAGATAGTACAGCACCAATAATGCTCTGATGTTTTCTGTAACTAAACTGCTTACGGATTTCATGAATAATATCAACGTATTGACTTGTTAAGGCGTAAAGCGGGGACATCTGCTACAGTCAGTTCTATACAGCGTTGAGGAAAGCGAGGAGAGGAGGTGAACGCTCAAACTGAACTCATATCCACACATAGAGGCGCCAAATGTTCTTGACCTCGCCTTAGTGTAGGTTTACACCGTCCGTTTTTTCCTTACGTTGCGTTATGATTCTGTATTCTTCTAAAAACGGAAGGGAAGGGATACGTTGTTCGATCTGTCCGTTTTGTGATCCCGTACTCTGTCCGTTAGTACCGCATCGTCTTGAAAAAAGATCGAGGAAAAAATAAAATTTGTCCGAGATAGTGAAAACGGAGGAGAAAAAAAGATGAACGCAACTGGCAGGTGGCATCAACACTACTAGTGCCTAACTGTTGTATCTAATCTTTCCTTCTTTCTGAAGGACCTGGTATCCTTTTCACCAGACGTTTGTTGCGGTAGCTTCCTTCCCGAAAAACGGATGGACAACGTGAAGGAAACAAAACCAGCTTTCATTCCAATTTGGTTTCAGGCGTTTTCATCTAACTTAGTCTCTATTTAACTTATTTGTATAACAATAAATGCACGTTTTTTCACGAACGTCTTTTTTAATTTCTCTTGTTTTTATTTTTTTTAAATCGGTATTTTTTCTTAACCTTTGTTCGGAATAGGCGGATCTTTGGATAGCGGGACTCTAAACTGTATATTAATGTGAGAAAAAAATACATGAAAAAGTTAGTAAGCGAGGAAAAATTTTATTTTTTGGTCAGAGACATTGTGTCAGCGGTAAAGTTGTTGGTAAATAGTTGAACCTTAAGAATGTATTTACCTTTTCTGTCTAAGACGAGTAGTTTTGTCACAGTGACAGGTTGAACACAACTAATAATGTAACATGTTTCCGCTACGCACGGCCGTAATCCAAACGCTGTCCCGGCACTGGCTACTGAGTTATTGTGTCGATCACATCAAATAACTTCTAATATTATCGTATTAAAATATATATTTGATTAAATAATAGTAACACTTAAATATGAATGGCAAATTTTATCTTCATTAATATGTTTTCCTGAAATAATTAATTTTTCAGAATAAAATGCAAAACTCAATTTTTGTACGAATATTATCCATTATTTTACCTTCCGTGTTTAACATAATGTGTGGTGTATTTTAAAATAATTTATGCTTCAATTATTATTTAGTTTTTTAATTTATTTGTAAAATTATATTTCACTAATAAGATTATAAAAAGCGCGCGCTACTTCAGCGGGGTGTGGAGGTAGGTACCAAGGTCGCCGCCATATTTCTCCGGCAGCTTGCCTCACCGGCGGACTATAACGCTTCCTCCGTCTTATTTACATACTCCGTGACATCACCTGGCTAAAAAGCCATTTTAATAGTCTAGGTCTAGGTTATTGTTCCAAGAATGTGTTTGTTATATTGGTTGAATATTGTTTACTTGGACAACAGGACTAGAGTTTGCTGATTGGACATGTTTTCGTGAAAACGATGTATGACATTTAAACAGAGCGATAAGTTGTGTATTTAATATGTAAACCTATTATATTTAAGTCTGGTAGTTAGTTAAAGCTAAAGTTTGGAAAAAGACAAGAGATACCTTCAGTAATTCACTGATGGTAGGCGAGAGCATTTGGGGTGGTATGAAGAAGAAGCAATATTAATCCAAAACAAAAATAACTTACTGGGGATTCAGAGCTAGTGTATGTGAAAAACAAGTACAGGACCATTCACCCCCCACAAAAAGTTATAACTTAACCAGCGGTTCACCAAGGCACTACACAATTCTTAAATAAACAAATTTCAGCTTTAAACAAAGGCCTAGTTGTTTTTGTGTCTAAAATAATTGCTTCACTGATTTATAATAGGCTAGAATTTAAACAAAATTTAAGGTGTTTTTAAGGGGGAATCATTAATTCTTTAAACTAAAATTTGTAAGTTCATTTAATAGTGAATAGAAAAGGAAAAATATTTGTATATTATTTATTTTATAAAACACGTTTAAAATGTATATATATTTTTTAAATAACAGTATACAAAATATGCAATATATTACGATTACGATACTTTACATATTACAATTTTGTAATACATAAAACACTCTAAAGCTCTTTATACGTTGGTACTTTATAAATTATAATCCATAATTATGCTTCTGGCTGACTAAGTGATATCTTTGAAATCAGTAAACAATCCAAGAGTGTTAATTAGTTTCTGATGTTTACACTAATTTGTTTTTCTTTAAATATTCTCTCAACACATCGAAACAATACAGTTTTGGTTGTTACATAGCTGTGCTGCTGAACTGAGTTATACAACAGTTTAATTAACAAGGGACAAACAGCCTCTACTTTGATTGGATACCTGACAAATGTTAATTAGTTATTATTCTACTTTGTTAAACTTACCCTTGTTAGCGCTCCTATATAACGTGATGTTGCTTGTTATGTGATCAGTGTAAAGAGTATCGTAGTCTATTAATTGAAAGCAAATTTAACCAGATTACTAAATGACACATTTTCTGTTTCATTACCAAGCAAATAATCTTTGATATCAAATTGCTGTATTTAATTGATTGACTAAAAATTTAAAACTTTGAACAAAATTAATTAAATAGTTATATAAAAAATACGATATAATTATTATGTTTTTTTATCACTTTTAATGTTTTTACATTTACTTTTTATGGCTCTGAAGTGTAACTTTTAACCTCTATAATTTTTCCATTTTGGTCTTTGCTGTACAAGCTTGTAGCTCCTTCAGCTTTGTGTTGTAATTTTACAATAAGTGGTTTTTACATACCAAAAACACAAAAATGTTTATCATAAAATATAATTTAGCTGTTCGTAAACCGTCAAAAATCGATATGCGAAACCAGTACATAAAACTGTCATGCGAAACGAATTCGCTCTCAGGACCAAGAGGTACTACACAAATAAAACAAGATTAAATCATATTCTATATTTATTATGATTCAAAGAAATTGGAAATAAAACTAAATCGAGGGTCTGGAGTTTCCAGCAAATTCAGTTTTTCTGAATTGTATGTTGTAGTAAGCTGTGTTTTTTGTTGGAAATTGGCCTTCTAGAAATTGTAAGTGAGATTTTTTTATTTTTGCTCTTAAATATTTTTTGACGCTTGTGCAGTATCAATTTTAATATTTTGTTTAAATCGTCAAAATAAAGCAAATAATTTTTTTCTTTCTTTTTATAAAAGACTAGGGGAGACCCCTGCGTGCTCCGCACGCCAACCCCCAATGGAACCTTCTAAAAACCTATATCTTATGTTTAATTATAATAAAGGTGTAGTATTAATAATAACCTCAAAACTAAGATGGTAAATAATGTTAAATATTCAAACCAAATTATTTCTTATATTTTATAACAGCAGTTAATAATGGTTAAAAGAACCAGCAAGGCTCAGGTCTACACTTTAAAACTCTAACCTAAAAGGTGGAAGTACAAAAATAATTGCTTCAAATTTTGAAGTCAGCTGTTAATGGAAATATTGAAGCAGCTATGTTATCTGTTATTTTATGCAATTGGTTGCTATGGTAATAAATGTAAATACATGTGTTGATTTATCATTCTAGTCATAACCTAAGATTTTTCCGACTAAATTTACAAATTATATTGAAATAAAAAAAGGTTTTTACCGAAATGAATTATAGCCTATGTTACTCAGGGATAGTGTAGCTTTTTATTAGTAAAACTATTTTTTCAATCGGTTCAGTAGTGCCAGAGATTACCCCCTACATACAAACAAACAAACAAACAAACTTTACCTCTTTATAATATTAGTATAGATCCATATTTACTGTAGGCCTATGCTTAAAGTGAAAGAACTAATATGAGACATTTTATGTATACACTCATCGGTTTATAGTTTCAGAGAATAATTTGTAAAACAAGCATACAAAAAGGTTAAACATTAATAAGTTAAAATTATTAAAGGCTCCGGGGTTTGAAAACAAAATATTTTTGACTTTACATACCACAGTTATAGTTGAGCTAACCAAGTTATACTGGGGGTTTTTCTTAAAATTTACCCTACTTAATATAACTTTTGTTTAGGAAAGTTTATAATAGGATTAAAAAGTGTTACAACTTATTTAGGTATGCGATGGCATGTTTCTAGAGTTCCTCCATATATTATATGGAAATTGGGAAAACAATTATTTATCTATACTTGTTAGTTTGGTATTGTTGGATAGGTCATTTCAGTTCAATGAAATATGACATTTACTTTTGTTGAAATTTTAAGGATAAACCAACAAGTCGATTGAAACCTCTCTCCTGTATTTTTTGAATCAATGTATATATATATATATATACTTTCGTTCTCGAAAACGGTTTTAATTAATCTTGTAAAATTTTGTTTGTATACACTTTTGGGTATAAGAAACTTCTTATATCTGTCAATAGTTCATTAGAATATTTAAGATATAGAAATACAAAAGAACTTTGAACAAGTTTTCTTAATTTCGGTTTTCTAAATACATTTTTATTTACACTCCTAGTGCCATATTTGTGATCGTAGATTTGGCCAGTCTCGCCGTTTCCATAACGTTTGAAAAATCTTTTGAGGAGGCTACTTTATATTATGCAAATAAATGTTGCAGTGGTAAAATATTTAATTTGGGATACTAAAGAAACGAGGAATCGCGTTTCTATCTAAACAGTATTATTCTGACAAATTGATTTTGCTTTGTTCTTAATTTATCAGTTAAGTATTAAAACGCACCACCCCAGCAATGAATAACTCATTGCAGCCTAGAGGGTACTAGAGGGAAATCAATTCTGTACCACATTTGTTTCTCAAATAATAAAATTTCTGTTTTGAGGGAACTTTATAAATTACTAGCTGGCCCGATCCGGCTTTGCACGAATAGACAAATTAAAGTTAAATGTATATTAACAAAAAATATATTATATCAATAAATATATTACACTATGTATTTTTTATGGGGATTTTTAGTAACTTTGACCCCCCAAACTCCCCTAAAATTTCGAATTTTTTAAAACCATTTCTTAGCGAGTACCTATGGCCCTAGAGGAAGCTACATACCAAATTTCATTCCAATCCGTTCGATGGTTTTAGAGAAATCGTGATTTTGTAACTTTGACCCCCAAAAACCCCCCTAAAATTTCGAATTTTCGGAAACCCTTTCTTAGTGTGCGTCTAGAGCCTACAAAGAGTATTAGTGCCAAATTTCTTGTTTGTAGGCCTCGTAGTTTTGGAGAAACTGTGATGAGTCAATGGTATTTAGCTTTTATAAGTATAGATAAATATGTTTTATCTATGTTAATAATAATTTCTCGTCTAAAAGTACTTACAGATATTTAAAATTATCTACTTTTTAATCTTTTCACAGTTACAAGTATTAATGTCTTTGCAAAGCTGGTCATGAAAAACTACTTCATTGTCAAAGTCATAGGTGGTTAGGATTAAAATTTATTATTTTCGTTTTATATCAATTTAATAGCATTTTATTTTGTACGCACCATTGCTTTAAAGTATTTAAGTCGTTGGGTTGCCAGATATATTACAAGAGTGCTACGTCATCTTCAAATGCCCATATTTTCCCTTTGAAAGATTTATCTGAGAGACCGTTAAGCATAATTGTCTGATGATAATACAGATCCCTGTGAGACGACTTTTTCTACAATTTTGGAATTAGTTAAACAATTTACAATTTTAACTATTTGCTCACGATTTTTAAGATAAGACGCTAACCATTTCTGCGACAGGCCTAGAATCTCCGCTATTTCCAGTTTTGAGATCAAAATATTTTGATCTATTTAGATGAAACGCCTTTTTAACCCTCTAACTGTCAGACCACTCAAATTGAGTGGTCTCAACGCCCTGCCGTAGTGAATTGTGTAGTCTGTGACAACTCAACTTGTATTGAATATTTCACCCACTAAAAATCATCCAATCGCAATAAATCAGAAACCGTTGGAAAGGAAATGATCTACGCTTTAACTTTTGTATTTACAAGTTTTTTATAAAACGTATATTTACATACGTAATCATCGTTGCAGTTTTTAAGTTTTCTAAAAGCCAATGTCGCGCGAATTTTAATGCGCCGAAACGACCTTTAATTCCAGTTTCTATGTCTCTCAATACAGCCCGCCCGGTATTTTTCTAAGTTATGTCTGTATACTGAAGGATTCATCACATTTTTACCTATCTGAAACCTTCATCCAATCAAAAATCGGACAAATAGTTCAAAAGTTGTGGGGCGTTTTGTAGACCCTTGCAATTGGTCAGATTTCAACCAATAAAACAGCACATTTTGCGTTCGAGATATCTCTTATAATGCGTATTATTTCAATAGACTTTTTTATATCTATTTATAGACCAAAGTTCAATCTTTCGTTTGGTATAAAGCAAACTAAATTTGACTGGTTAGGTGTTATTCAAACAGCAGTTGAAATTTCATATTTGCACAGAATTCATACTACCGCTTGAGATTGCAAAACACGGCTGTTTCCATTGTCTTCAACGGTTATATTTTGAATTTCCTTTGTCCGCCCGAGATTTCATTTGTTTCATCTCACTTTTGTAATTGAATTGATTTTGAGTAAAACACTTTTATGATATGGTAATATACAAGTATACAGTTCAATTCTTTGATTTATTCTCTACACTTTGTTATAATAATATTTCATTTTTGGGCAAAGCATATATTAGTAAATTACGTTACAACTAGGCCTAGTTTTGTTAGCAATCGTGTATTTGGAACATAAAAACTGGTGTTTTCAAAATAAAAAATTTGAAATAGATAAATGTTTTTATACAGTTCTATTTAGAACTAAATTACAAAACTTTTTAAAACTTACGAAAAAATTACAAAAAATTTTTACTACTTGTTATGTACGCCTAAATTTTAAACTTTTTCTTCCGTTACTGAATATTATTTGTTTCATGAGCTAATAACTTTTACAATTTTACATGAGTAAATTTTTTACTGGCATATATAAATTCTTGGAACTTTTTCCTACAAAAAAGCTATGGAACACTTTTGGATTGGGATAGAATTACTATTTTTGGCGAATTTTTGAAAAAATGCTTGTAAAACGGAAAACACGGCTTTTCATTGAAAAAAATTAACATTGACAGTTGTAGGGTTAAAATCGATAAACAATGCAAATTCTTTTTTGTTCAAATTAATGCCGTGTTATATATACGTTCTATAAATACTGATAGCGCATCTTCCGTTGTTTTCCCTGCCGTGAAACCAAATTGGTTTTACTAAAAAAACTGTTTACTATTTAAGATGCTTTATAATCGTTTTTTTTCATAATTTGTATAGAGTCTTTAAGACCAAGTACGCAGTAGACTAATAGGCCTGAGATTGCATAATGTATTAGATTTTGGTCTTTTTAATAACGGAACTGCAATGCTTATTTTAAATAGCATCAGAAATCCAGCATCAAATGGCCGATGAGACGGCGGGTAACCACCACCATCTCACATAAACTTTGACGATTGAATGTAAACCATGGATTACTTCTGTGTCTTTAAATTGCCTCAACTTATTACTATCAACGGCTGTGCATTATTCTTCCCACTAACGGTGAACGGCGTGCTATTCCATAGCTAAAAAGACAAACTGAAGGATTGTAATTGCTGTGACTGCACCGTTATGTGTTCATACGGAACAATACACACGGTTATCCCTACAATTATTTTAAATTTCTAAGATCTAGTTTGATATCTTTTCTTTTCCTTAACCTTTTACCTATAAGAATAATTAAAGAAAGGAAGTAGAATAGCATACGTAAACCTGTGATAGTGCGAGCCTTATTGAAACACCGCCAGTCTACCAACTGAGCTATTGCCACTTTAGAATGGTTGCCAGACTGTAGCGGGTAGCAAGTAAAGACCGTGATTATCGCACGTACGTGTCACCTAGTAGCAAAGAAGACAATCGAGTTGGTTAATTCCATCCACCCGACGACTTACAAGCATAAGAATATCTGGGACCCTTCTGAAACATTGAACAAATTTCAATATTCGTAATAGTCTTTGAGTAGAAGCAGAACTTGCAATAATGATGTTTTGTACAATATTGAGTTAAATATAACATTAGTGTATTGTAATATTAGACGCTGTTCTGCTGCAATGGCTTCCCTGAGGTCTTTTCAGCTTATCTTTTACTTTATCTAAAGATATTGAACTTTTCTCTCATTACAAATTGGCAAATCATAAATTGGATATCAAAGCACCCACATATGTACACCATTCTCTCTGATTGTATTTCACAAATTGAGGTTAACTCATATAACAGAAGCTCATTTGCACTTTTTGAGAGATACGTGTCTATAATACAGAAATAGTTTTGAACATACATATTGACTTGGATGAATATGTGGTAACCACCAAACAATCCTTTACACTCACGTAGTGCGAACTCAAATTAAGGTATACGAAGTGATCACGGGAAGCTTGATGCATATTTGGTATTAATTCCTAATATGGGTTTACCTGGTGTAATCCATGAGGTTATAGATAGAGAGGGTCTTATCGGGTAAATTGTTGCTTCATTTTTCTACTTGCTATTAAATTAAAAATTCACATTAGTTTTGAAATTAAACTACCGAGGTAAAGGAAGTTACTATTAAATCGCATTTAATAAATGTGCTAATTAGCTTGATGTTAAAACACACTAAATGAATATGTAAAAATTGAAACCTGAGACGAATCAATTGTTGTCATTTTTTGGATTCCTTTTCTCTCTACAACAGTCGATCTTTTCCGAAATATACAAAGGTATCACAATGCAATTTGGCATAGTTATAAAGAACGTTAACCAGTTTAATATATTCCAAGACATCATTTTTAAACTTAAATTAAAATGTTTTATGCTCAAGACATGTGTATTACAAGTTTTTTAAGGTTTGCAATCAAGAATTTTGAATTAAAAATAATTTAAAAACAAAATCGTCTTGCAAATTTTGTCTATAAAGGTAACAGTGAAAGATTAAAACAATGTATTACTAAAGAAAAATACTTGCGCTAAAAATAATGAAATTACTACTCTAGTGCGATCTCCTACTTTTCGATAATTTTCAGAATGTACCAATCATCTAACCTCGACATGCACATTAACCAGTATATATATTAAATCTATAAGTTTTCAGAAGGTCAAATTTCTATTTATCGCTTTTTTACTTGGCACAGTTATTATATGGGCACTTCTTGATATCAAAATCTCCGGGGAGTTTGACCTCTTTTCGGAAATATTCTTGAAACAGGAACTACGTATAAACAAACCCAATTTTTGTATTTCGCTAAAAAAAAAATCTGGAAATTGGTTGACCGTGCAGGCCAACCCTAGAACTTCCCGCTTAGTTTGAATTTTAAACGCTTAAAAATGAGTTTATTTGTTAAAATACCAAAAAAAGAAAATTTGTGAATTTTTAAACAACGATAACTTTTGAATGCGTCGTTCGATTTTCATTTTTAAAAAAACATTCTACGCAGTTTTTAAAGCACAAAAAGAAAATGTACAGGTTTATATTCATTGGTTGATAAATCTGGATGATATGTTAAAAAAATACCAAAAAATACCAAAAAACAAAAATTTGTGAATTTTTAAACAACGATAACTTTTGAATGCGTCGTCCGATTTTCATTTTCAAAAAAGCATTCTACGCAGTTTTTAAAGCACAAAAAGAAAATGTACAGGTTTATATTGATTGGTTAAGAAATCTGGAAGATATGTTAAAAAAATACCAAAAAATACCAAAAAAACGAAAATTTGTGAATTTTTAAACAACGATAACTTTTGAATGCGTCGTCCGATTTTCATTTTCAAAAAAGCAGTCGACGCAGTTTTTTAAGCACAAAAAATTTATACATGGTTTTATTGAGATTTTTTCGCACGCTTTAAAGTTATTTTTAAAAAACATAAAAATTTCAAAAAAAATTAGGTTATTTTTTTAATTTCTTCGGATTGGCTCGATGGATTAACTCTCAAATCTAATCAGATCTAAGTTTTGATACACCCTTTCGAATGACATGTCGTAGAATTCAATCGGTTGATTCGTTTTTGAGAAACTGTACGACAAAAATTTATTTACACACATACATCCACACACACACACACACACACACACACACACACACACACACACACACACACACACACACACACACACACACACACACACACGGTCGGACACCTCGGCGGGAATAGTCAGAATGGCTTCCTGGGACCTCAAAACGTGGAGATTTAATGAAAACTCGACTTTCGAAAATCGGACCGAAATCAATAACTTCCCTTTATTGGTAGCGGGAAGTTAAAAATATAAATGTACCGCTTTGAATTCATTATTTTGAAGCTAATAACTCACAGTTCTAGATAAATTTGTATTTATATATATAAAGTCTTTATAGTATAGTTTTGCTTTTTTTCTGGAATACTTGACGGCTACCTGCATTCAACTGGCGACTAAACTTTATCTTATCTGTATTACTATCGATCAACATGACGTAACAGTGATGGATGGAAAACCCACAATAGTGACAGGTAAAAGATGGTCAAGGTATCAGCGCTGCCAATTAAGAGTTGGTCAATACAAATATACAAGGGTGTTGAAAAGTCCGGAGACACCCCTGTAACTCTTTAGTGAGCGAGTAGAGAAAAGCCAAATTCATAAAATATTTATAAGGCATAAATTGTAGTTTTTATGTATGGGATAACTTTGCCCTCATATTCAAAACTGAAATTTTTTGAGTTTCTCAAATTTGTTTAATGTAGACCCCTATCGTGTGATCCCTCATTTTGAAAGTATTGATAAAAAAAAGACCACCATTTTCAGTAGGGTTAAGATAGAGACTTCTAGTTTAGTTTGTTGGTTTTCTTTAATCAATATCTTTAAAATGAAGGGTCACACGATAGGGATCTACATTTAAACATTTTAGTAACGCACAAAATTCCAATTTTAGATACTTAACAAGTATATTTGTATGCCTTATAAACATTTTATGAATTTGTCTTTTCTCTACCCACTCACTAAAGATGTACAGGGGTGTCTCTGGACCTTTCAGCACCCTTGTATATGGAATAACTTCATATATTAAAATTATTATCATAGTGTGAAACAGTAGTCTTTTAAACGAACTTAGAGATAGTTTAATTACTTAAATATATATTACAATTAGTTCCTTATAAATTATTTTTTACTGAAAATTCAAATAAAGCCCTGAAAAAACCCCCACAAATTCCAATGGTGTAACTTCATCAACCCATGTGTGATCCTCTGGCAAGGTTGGTTAAAAATGAGGAGTGGTTTATAAATATTGATTATTTTACTTTCAATGGTTTGAAGAGGTAGGGAAAATAATGCAGTTAAAAACTTTTGATAACATAATTATTAAACATAATTAAAATAGGAAAACAGTAATAGACGTGGATTATTATTTTCAGGATATAATTGCTCTTGAGCATTGCAAATAATAAAAGTAGGTATTAATAATCTGAGTGAGAGATAAAGTTATATAAATTCTACAGGTAGAGGCCTAAACCCTAATCTTTGCATGTAGAAAAACAAGCCTTAAACTCTCCCTGACAGTTTGGACAGTCGAGAAATATTTTAAACAAATGGAAAGTTTGTAGCCAAGTCCTATAAAAAAGCAAGTATTTAATTAAAACCCAACAAATATAATATACTAAATTCAAAGTACAATTATTTATCCTCAAATGAAAACGTTATGTATTCAACCGTTAAAACGATAAACAAAGTGTGCATAAATTAACTTGCAAATCTGTTTTTTAAATTTTTTTATTTCATTAAGATCATAAGCATATACGCTAAATTTTAATTTACTCAAAGTGAGTTATGATATGGTTTTGATTGGTGTGAACTTTCACCAATAATTTATGACAAAAGTAGCAAGTTTATATGTGTAGGCCTATATTGTAAAAATTAACGACAATTGTTGTTTTAATCACAGGTTTGTAAGCGGGTGTCTATAATAGTATAGCTAATCTCTAACATAATTTTGATCACAAATACATTCCTGTAAAAAAGTTGTTTTTATGAAGTTCTATGATAAGTATTCTGATTGCTTCAACTTCAATTTCCTTGTGAGGAAACCTCTACAGTCAGAGTTACAAGATATCAGTACATTCTACAAGTCAAAGTAATTTGAACTCTCCTTTTTAGTAGTGAAACATAATATAGACAGATTTAATAATTATATTCAATAATCATCTACAGGAATCGGCAGAGAGCAAACCTTATCATTTGAAGGAAGACTTTTTATCACTAAAATATTGTTTAATTAATTTTTATCCTTTAACCCCTACGGAGACAAAGAGCTAAAACAAATTGTCTCCATTGATCCTGATCTTCAGTTCGCTCAGAGACCTCCGTCTAGGTCACCTCTCCCCTTTCTCTCTGCTATAAAATTATTCTTTGACGACCAACTCATCTTTTACACTGAATTCCAATCAAATAATTCTATCGCTGTGTAATTCTATTTCTACTATTTGTTTCTGACCATGAATTACAGAGTATTTTGATACTTTTCACAAAGCACAATCCTATGTTTTAAACAACTTTTTGCCCCGTGCTACATTTTATATACATAAGTGTCATCAATCTAACATATTTTATTTTTTCATTTCTTTCCATTTCACAGGAGCCAAAATCATGTTAAAGTATTTTTTTGTTTGTCTTGCTAGGCTGTCCATGATAGTTTTGAATTGAATAACTAACAATATCCGTTTATTAACGCGTAATAAAACTTAAAAAAAAAAACACGTACTACAGTAATTAAAAATTGAATTGTGTAGAAGTGCCGCCTTATACAACCACTAGCAGGTCAAGAAAGTGTTAAATAGTAAAACTATTTAATAGTTTAATCTAACAGTGCCATACTCAAAAAGACGAGCTATCAATTGTGTTACTCAGCTGTAGAATCTAGCTGTTTGCTGATAAGCAATGTAAATATTAATGCAAATGTATTAAAAATAGAAAGTTTGTACCTATTTATAGTTTGAGTGTTTGTTTATATGTCTTCGTATAACCTGTAAACAGGCAGAAATGTAAACAGAATAATTTCCGTTCTAATTGCTTTGAAAGCTTTTATATTTGTGGTATATCGTGACATCAGCGCTAAGTTTTATGAAGACGATTCAAGAGATGGCTTACTTTGGATTGGCTTACTCAGTACAAGGCAGCACAAAATATTTATTTTTTACTTATTTTAAGAGACGAAGTTAGTATCATATACAGGTACCATTTTCTAAAAAGCCCAAGTAGGCCGCGGCCTAGAGCGGCAAATTTCCAGAGAGGCATACATTTTTACTACTTTTATTGTATTATGTAACTCAATAACTCATTTATTCAACCAAATATATGAAAGACACATGCATTTGTCAAGTCAAACAGTATTCAGTTATTATTGTACGTTTTGTGATTTTGTTGATCGGATTTAAAATACTAAAATTAACTATTGCAGCAATCGATGACGCTAAGTATATATACGTTATTCGAATGCGAAGCATGGAATATCGGCAGAAAATGTGTGACACAGAAATGACATTACGCCAGATAATATGATAGGACGTACTATGCTAAAGTCAGAAAGAACACTGAGGACTGTAGAGAACTTCATAAATAGAGCAATGAAGACAAAATATGAATACAGCTTGTAACATGAAGACCTCACACACTATATTAACTACTGATAGATAAGGAAGAATGAGCGATGGTTATAGCCGAAAGGTAGTTCCGCATGTGACATCAACGCCTTGAAATAAAAGAGGTTTAGTAGGTAAACACACTTGATTCCTGATGGTGCCTAAACCATAAATAAAAGAGAAAAATATCACAATGTTGCAATTAGGCATTGAGTGACTTCTCCAACGCGAGTCATGTAGTGAACAAATATTTTTGGTGCCGCCTCTGGTGAGCGGAGGGTGCGTTAGCGGAGGAATGCGTAATACTTCGTAGTCCATAAGATCCCGCCAGACTATATCTGAACATGCTTCTTCGTACTTATCTCGAGTGGAGGGGGGGGGGGGGGGGCAATCCTTAAGTTGGCCTAGGGGTGGCATGAATGTAAAAAGCGCTCTGACCATGTAAGACCTCTCTTCCTTTAAACCTCAATTTAGAATGAAACATACTAAAATAAACGTAAAGTAAAAATATCAGTACAATTTTTATATTTAATATTTATTGTTCTTGGATTTTAACACAGATTTAATTCGTCAAAATTAAAAACTGTCACGTAACTTTATTTTAAATGCCACCTTCTACAACGTTTTGCTGCAACATAGTATGTATGTTACAACAAAAATTGAAATTTGGATTAGTTTTATTGTGAGGTTGGAATATATCTTACTTTATTTATCACCGACCTGACAACGCGCACTTGGTTTTCTTCAATACATATGATTTATTTGTAGACATAATATTAAAACATATTTCTTCGTTATTATACAGTCCTCAGTACTTCTAGGTATATCGTAGGGCGAAACTAATACCAGTTTTATCGATTAAACATGATACTAGATATATGGGAGTTAAGTACATAGATTATTTTTATTGTTGCATTGTTTAGAAAGCACGTTTTTATCGATATCGCGTGTTATTTCTTTTTTTTTACGTAAATTGAGTTTGAAGTATATTCTTGTGGACTAAGCTATTTTATAAGCTGAACTTTCAGACTATTGAATAGATTTTACATAATAACAACGTACCATAGGGTAACGTTAAACATACAATCTCGGGCTGTATGTCCGACTACTACTTTGATTTCCTTTGAAGCGAATAAAACTACCACAATAAAACAGAGTTATGAAACGTGCTAACTCGCATAATATATTCCAATAGTAAGAACTCACGAAATATTTGACTATGCATTTTGGAAATCGAACATTTGGTACAGCTAAAAGTATGTATTTTATGGTACTACCGTTTGAAATGGTTTTATTTAAGGGTATTAAAGCTATTATTTTTAATAAAGTTTGTAGTTTTTCGACACATTTTCAAAAATATAGCTAAAACCCTATTCCCTGTTCATTGCAACTAAAATGTTGAGGGTAAAAATAATAGCGTCAGAAGTACTTATAAATACTTTACGAAAATTATAGCGTACCGACAATTTGATGAAATATGTTTTACATTCACGCGGTGGTGTAGGCT
This sequence comes from Philaenus spumarius, assembly GCA_018207615.1. Taxonomy (NCBI): domain Eukaryota; kingdom Metazoa; phylum Arthropoda; class Insecta; order Hemiptera; family Aphrophoridae; genus Philaenus; species Philaenus spumarius. The sequence continues at coordinate 569,228 of JAGFPH010000034.1, forward strand.
TACGGTATTACTGTGTTGTGTCACTTTTACTCCTTTCTCAAATCCCCATTTACCAACATATAAGTTTATGTTTTGCACAATCTCTTCTCTGTGGTACGGTGCATCGTATGTGGCTTGTTCAAGCATTCATGTTGTAAATATAATCCTAATTTTTTGTGAAACTGTTTTCGGTACAGATCTCTTAGTGTGCGAGCTAAATTCCCCACTTCTCAGGTTTATTTAATTCCGAAAATTTACTCGATTTGTTACAAGAACAATGAAAACATCCGATTCACACTAGTCAGTAATGGAGTTAAATACTAATATGTTAATTTCACTTATCTCTACTGCAACAGAGCCTTAATAAATATTAAACTTTGATTTTATCCCATGTGATTAAATTCTTACTAGGCACATACATATGTAACGAATAAACTTATATCAAGCTTGACAAAATCAATGTAAAATAATAGTTTATTGGTATTCGAAAGAGGGGAATATGGGGGATATATTAAACCAAGTAAAACCATGCTTTTAATATAAAATATATTTTTTATTTGCTTTGATTTATATAAAGTTCGTTGTATGCTTCCGGTTAGTGCAATGGACATAGTTTTATAACGTTGAGTGAAACTCTGTTTTGTTCTCAATGATTAATTTGTCTTTTTCTCATACATTCAATTAACATAATACACATTTTGGAGCATAAGTTTAACTGCATTTTCCACTACTGTGGTAAGCTATACTAAAACTAAAAGAAAGAAAATATGTATAGCTAATAATTTATTGGACTAAAATACTGCATTCAGTGCAGTTTTAAACATTATTGTTATCAATGCGTTCATATTATTATTATATTTTATTGTTATTACTAAACATTGTACGATTAAATTAATGGCAGATGGGTATTCTACACTTTATAACTTTTATGGAATTTAGTCAATGTAATATTTTCTACCGTTACTTGGAATTTTAAACGGTTTAAAAAAAATATTGCAGAAATTTATTTCGTTAATTCATAGATTCATTCGATTAAATTGTAAAAATTAAAGATTAATGTAATTAACGTCGGGAAAACGAATTTCATCGTAGGGTTGGGAAATTATAAACCAATCCCATTTTAGGAGTTTTGGATAAATTTGTTGACAACATAACTAACTATTATTGTCAATCTGAATGTGTAGAATGACAAGGTGTGACTGACAGTGTGTACTGGGAGTGATTACGCCCAGTTAATTTTAAATTTATAATTTGTAGATTTTACCTTACACCAAACAGGTGTTTTGTACGAACCTTTATTTTAACAGCGATTTGAAATATCTGTTATTGAGCCCACTTTATTGACTGTATTTTGGTTGTATGATTCACGATGATAGAAACCTGGGCTAAAAATATCCCGTGATTGTTTGTTTATTCTTGTTGCTGGCCTTAAGCGCTTTTACTTTAGTGCTCCTTAATTTATTTGTTTTATAGTGCGTCTTTCTGTTAGTAATTTATTTATTATTTCTTCGTGTTCAAGTACAGAACAGAAAATTGAGCATATGTAACTACGTTTAAAATTTGAGAATGTGATCTTTATTTACTAGAGATGACACAAGATAATTTTAAATCGTCACCTTTGTGTATTTTAAAGTCTCGTATATGATACGAAGGAAGGTTCAAAAGTTCCTGTTCTGTTTAACATTTTTTTTATGTCATTGGGCATTATTTTTCAATATATATTCTTCCTTAAGACGAATGCACTTGTTGGCCTTCATAAATTAATTATATTTCCCTTCTGAAGTATAATACTTTGTCCTCAAAATGTGTCTCCACAGCGTTATTTTCTCGTCCTGAAATCGACGTTCACGGAGATCACGCTTCAAGTTTGGGAACAAATAAAAGTCACTGGGGACGAGGTCGGGGCTCTACGGTGGGTGGCTGATTTCCTGAAAGCCGCATTCGTCAGAGCGGCCATTGCTGCTTGTGCTCTGTGAACAGGCGCATTGTCGAGCAGCAGCAAGACACCTTTGCTCATACGCCCTCTTCTCTTGCTTTTGATTTTATTCTTTAGCAAGCGCAGGAGATTAGCATAATATGCACCTGTAATTGTAGTATTTTTTATTTATAATCAATCATCACTATACCTTTGGAATCACCGAAAAATGGTCGCCATCACTTTGGTTGGCAGTTTTTAACTTAATTGGAGCAGGACCGCCTTTTTTTTTGCCACTGCATGGACTCTTGCTTGCTCTCAGGGTCGTAGTATTGTACCCAAGTCTCGTTACCAGTGACTATTCGGTCAAATATGGCCTCCTGATCACCCTTAAACAGAGCAAAACAATCGCGACAACAGTTCACTCGAGCACGTTTTTGAAATGAAGAAAACTTTCGGGGCATTTAACTTGCACTCATTTTGGTCATGCCCAGATGTTCATATAAAATTCTGTGAACTGTTGTGGCCGACTATCAGAGAAATTTCCTTTTTCTTTAGACGTCCATCATTCTGTACCAGCTGCCCCACCTGTTCGATATTTTCTGTCGTGACTGCCTCAATCGGCCTTCCACTCCGGATATAATCTTCTAGCGATTCTCATTCACTGTTGTCTGAGAAGAGGCGTTCTCCCCATAAACTACCACTAACAGATTGTGAATCTCGTTTGTTAAAAATGTAATCACCGCTCGGTACTCAACAACAACTGGTCGGTGTTAACTGGTGTGTAGACAAACAACGACTAGCAGGAAAATTCTGAGACCGTGCCTTCTTTAATTCTAAAGTTAAACCTAAAGAGAGATAACAAAGCCTTATTTCTCTCTTATTTTTATAATTTGTCAGAATAGGAACTTTTGGACCTCCCCTCGTACAAGTAGTTTAGCTACAAAACGTTAAAACAGCGCTAATTGGGTAAATACTGGCTACAATACGAGCTGTAATAGCGATAAATATTTTTTAAACAGCGGGAATAGTAAAAAAAAAAAACAGTAAAAAAAAGAATCAAACCTGTTTTTGTATTATACTCGTGTATGTCGAAAGCAAACTGTGAAAATGATAACTGGGCAATACAGAAAAAGTGTTCACGTTTTAAAAGGATTACAGAAATTTCATTAGTGTTAAGTTTTCACACTAAAATAAAAATAATAGAACTCTAAATAATGCAGCATTATGCACGCTTCAGTCATTGATCATTTTATAGGAGAGCATATTGTTCAGACGACTAACCACGGGTCGCTAAATTAATACAATCGTTGGCATTTAGTCAAAGTAATAATATTAGATTAATGCATAACATTGTGCATTGAGCGGACAGAATTACGGGTTTGCTTTCGTCAGAACTTAAGCAAGACTTTCATGCGTGCGTTGTTTGAACAAATGTAAAATAGGTAATTTCAATAAATGCAAGTGGCCGAATTTATTGTGTTCCTTCCTGTACTCTTGGAATACGAGAGATATTTAATGTGTTTCTAGTTAATCTGTGGCCAGAGCAAACATTTTTTACCCTTTTTTGTGCTTTAAAAATAGTTTTTAATATACATAAATAGACGATAAGATATAGTGCGTAATTGTGTGACCGGAAGATGGGGTAATCCGAAACCGCGGTCGTCACAGCTATAATAACAAGAATTGAATAGACTTAAAAAGGTAAATTTTTACCTATTTTTTATATTCGTTTTATAACTCAATCCGGGAGCTTCGTAACACAGTGGAAAAAAAAAGATATATTATTCTGTACATAAAAGGGTGCGTAAAGAATGGTTATTAGGAAATTTTCAGATGAAGTGAATAAGAGTAGATGTGCTGATCGTAATTAAATAGGCTAATGTGTCGCCAAGCCTATTACGGTTAAGAAGTTTCGAGCCTTCCAATACATTTATTTAATGGCTTTGAGCTCTACAATCCCTCGTATTTTATGAATCCGTATCGTCTTATGGGATCACTAGTTCGTATGTCTGTCATAGTTAAAAAGCACGTTAACTCGCATATAATCCAATATTCTGTTCTCAAAAATATTTTTGCAATAAAGTTTGTTGCCAAAGCGTGGCACACTTAAAAATAAATATTGTATCATACTGTCGTGTGGAGTATTGTTTGAAAGGGATTTATGAAAGGATATCAGAACTATTTTTTTAAAAGAATTTTAAGTTATGCATTTTTACTTTCTCCACCCTATACGTAGTATATGGAGAAAGTATTGTTTTCGTAAAAATGTTCGAATTTGAATTTTCAGTTAAATTATCTGTTTTGGTGCTCCCAGAACCCCAAAAAATTGTTTAGTGCAATTATCTGTGTTGGTGCTCCCTGAACCCAAAAATATTTTTAGTGGAATTTTTTGTTTTGGTGCTCCCTGAACCCAAAAAAGTGTTTTTAGAGTGGTGTTTGTCTGTCAGTCTGTCTGACACTATTGGTCCGATTTTCATGAAATTTGGTATGTAGGTACTAAACCCTAATATCTCCAGGCGTTTTTTTCATTTTTTGGAATTTTTAAGGGTAATTTACCCCTAAAAACCCATAAAAAACGACAAAAATGCAAATTTCTCAAAAACGGCTCTAACGATTTTGATCAAATTTTCTGTATTTATAGTGCTTAAGATGCCAAACAAAATGACACCACCCGCTTTTATCAAAACTTCGGCGTTTTATAATTATGGGGAAATGTTTAAAAATAAACAAGTTTGTGTTGTCAATCTAGCATCGCGGCAGCTGCCGCACGGGGTAGCACCACGGTAGCGAGCACGGCCAGTAATTCAAAGGTCGCGCGGTCGAATACCGCCTGGGACAATAATTTTTTTATACGATTGACGTAGGTAGAATATTATTTTTTGTTTTGTTCTAAAAAGTAGTAAATAAAATGATTAAAAACAATATTATTTTGACTACAGTAAGTTGGGAGAAAGTTTGTGTCAGTTAACTGATACCGTTTATTAAAGATAGTTTCGAAAACCCATCCTCGCTCTAATTCTGAAAATTCAGCGGCTTACATTTCGTGTTAGAGGTACTTTACAAAAAACAATATCAGATCATAAACTGTTGTACAAAAGCGATGAAAAATATTTTTTATGCTGGTCCCCACTACCAATGGTCATTGTTATTAGTTAGTAAAAGGCAAATTGAAGCGTAGATGTTATTAATATACTTTTGTTAAAACGGCTGGTGGTACAGAACTCTTGTTCTGGGAACCAAGCTTGCACTTCTCCTATTTATTTAAATCTAATCTATCTTGTTACATAATATATATATATATTATATATAGTGCTGCCACTATCTATCCCTAAGATTAAGTTGGGACTCAGGGGGTCCCAAAACGGATATTTTCACAAAAATCTCAACATCGTTTTTTTTTGCGATCACTATACTTTCTCCACACTATATTATAGTGAGAAAGTAAAAGATTTAAAACATGTATGGAGTATAATTTTCATGAGAAAGTATTGAATGTAAATGTGTGTTGAAAATAGAAAATGTTCAAAATGAAAAAAAAGTTCAGATCAAATACAAAAGTGATAACCGAGTACTATTTGATTGACGTAGAAAACAGCATACTTTCCCAAAAGAAATGGTTGAAATGTGAATGCAGCATATAACGGTTTATAAATAAGTGTACTTTTATTTGTTTGGAATATATTACTATCATGAAAACTCGTATAAATTTCTCCGTGGTAACAGAAAGTATCTTCGCGATAGATTGGCTTATTGAGGGCGCGAAGATAAGCGGATTGGCGGTATCTTCTACAATAGATTACCACATTGTCCCAGACGTTCTACAATGATTGTAATAGTAAACACAAATGAATTAAATATATCTTTTGTATATTAGGAGTGCAAGGTATTGTTTTTGTTGCTTTGTGTTGTAAAAATCGCCCTTTATTAATTTAATTTGTTTACTTTTATAGTTTAATACCATGAAATTGTCCTTAGTTTAAATGTAAACAATTTAAACAAAACAAACAGATGATCTATCGTGTATTTAGTTACACTACCATTCCTTCGCATTCACTGTTTGTTTTGACTTAGATGGCTGTTTTTTGTTAACATCTAAAACATAATCTCGCTGTCCCCATTAGCCCAGTCATTTTATCAAAAAAAGTCGAGAAGATATTACAGAAAATAATTTTTTTCTAGCATTGGACATTATAGTGAGAAGGGAATTTACCTGTGGTAGATTATGCCTTGCAATATTAATGTTATGTTTAATTGTTGTTTTCGTGTAGAAAAATTATAGTCTTACAAAAACACTATCAGTGTTCAATATAAAATTATCAGTTTTACGTTTGTGATTTATATGTCAGATCATTTTTAAGGTACTGCATAAGAAAAATCCGAAACCTTAAAGAATCGTTCTTTTATGGAGATGATAAAGGTATCCACAATCAAATTTACAAACCAAGCTAACATAATATGTGCCAATAATCAGACTAAAAAAACAATATTTAATATTAATTTGTTTAATTACCCCCCAAACAAATATTATTTTGTGACACTGATGTATGGGATTGTTCGAATGTAAGTTATTTCCAGAAATGTTGAACAAACCCTTACCCAACTCTATTTTTGAAAATACGATAGCTAAGTTTTTTTTTTTCAGACAGTGGTGATAGAATACTCGTTAGAGGAAAATTATAGAGGATACAAATTTTTGTAAACTGGTGATAAAACTTTTTTTTCATGCTAGCGCTGTAAAAGTTGTTCATAACGCTTTACGACAAAAATAAGCGATGCTTTAAATAGAAGTGGAACGCAAAATAACATCTTATGTTACAAACTGCGCTTTAAATATTTAGCGCTAATTTATTGTGATTTTTATGTACGCACTATTATTACTTTTTGAACTGAATACTCTTGGGGCTGTACGGAACTCTTTGCGCGTAGGTTTATTACCTTACACTGGTTATTACAAAACACTGGTTTTTGTCGAACTTCAACGAATAATTAAGCATCAGCCCTACGCTCTTAGAAAACGCGACACTCATCACTCACTTTACGTTTTTTACTAGAGCTAGCAATGGTTCCGAACACAAACAGCTCAATATGGCGTCCATAGAATGGCGGCTTGGGGTTGACTTCAAGTCAGCCGATGTCTGCCGAACAAAACCGAGTTACTCGAGACGCACGTATATAGTTTGCCGAAAAATACCAAATGCTCAGTAGCAGTATCATGAAATCACTCGGCACAGTGGTGGAGTGCACTGTAAAATGTAAAAATAAACACTACAAACATTTGATTTTTTCTATAATTTGTTCTCTATTAATTTATGAACCAGTTAGTTACGGTTCGTAATCAATATTATACTCTCGCTTCTTTCAACATTGAGCATAGTTCTTTCTACACTTTGTGTGTATTTATTTTGATCATATGCACATTTTTATTCAAAACGTTTTTGGGAAATTAAAATTTGAGACACGGGCTACAAAAGAATCGCTGGCGGCCCATATTGTTGATCCCTGTTATAGAGTCAGGTACAATATTTAAAAAACTAACATTTAGATTTATTTGACAAAGTATTAAAAAATAAAGAGTTGAAATATTTACAAACGGTTATTCTGTTACATCATGAACGTATAATTTTCGTTAAAAGTACTTAAAATTGGAAGTGCTACTTAGGCCCGGTTCTACAATCTCCCGATAAGTACCCGACAAGTTCCAGGTAGAGCTA
>JAGFPH010000034.1:586201-610864 GCA_018207615.1 Philaenus spumarius
TTATTAATCGGATGTACCCATGCGGCCTATTGAATACCGAATATAAGAGCACAAAGTCATTATTACTCGAATCATCGTCCTCTATCCACGGGATACGTTTTGAGAAATTCCCGTTACACCACACAACATCATTTGCCAGTATCTCGCAGTATACTGAAGACGAGCAGCGGAGGAGGGTAGGTTCCTGAGCCAAAACATCTGCATGCGTCTGTCTGGAGTTGTGTGCGTTAACCAAACATCCGTCCGTCTGCTGCTGTGTGCGCTAGCCTCTGTCAGTCAGTATAAGTTTAGAGTTGCATGTCCGATTTTAATACTATGTTTCTATTTATGATGATTACGTTATCCCGGCTTGACGTCTGAACAACGTCCTTCTGCACTTAACGTCTAACAACTTATATTGATGAAATTCATAGAACAATGTAATAATCAGTCATATTGAAAAGATAGAATATAATATTTTAGGGACTGAAGTGGCAGTTTTTACTATAACGTTTAATTTTAGATTTTTGTTCTCTTGTATATTTTTTATAAATTCAATCGCGTTGGAATTGCAGAAGTTTACGCATTTTTGGTCGGCTGTATTGTTAAATGGACTGACACTATAGATTTTGTAATGCCTAAGACTTTGTAGTGAAGGTACGGGCTCATTAAGATTATACTTTCAAAGTCCAGCTATCACGCAGCTGGTACCGAAATGTATATTATAAATATACCTCTTTTCGTTGTTATTTTATGAAACAAACTGAAATTGCAGGAGAATAATTAATTATGAGAAAATATTTTTAATTAATTGTTAATATAATATCAGGTGTAGGAGTTCTCAGCAATCTATAAAGTATTTCCTCGAAGCTTCTTGGAATAAACTCTTAAGTAGTTTATGGTTGTGTTAAATTTATACAATCATAATTACAACGGTTTTGTTAATGCCACTTATTATAAGTTTACATAGCTTTAAGAATTGCCGAGATTTAATCAGAATATATTCTATAACTTAACTAAAACAAATGTACCCGAGCTTCGGGTTACATTACGTTCAATATCTTAAGCTCCCTCTTCTAGATTCACTATATTACATTAGGTCATGTCTTATTACCAGTGAACTCATTCCTATAAGAGTCTTATGGCCTAATGGTAGAGGGATACTTTTCTCTTATTAATGTAAGTGGTATGTGAGGAACACTGGCTCATACCTCCCACTCAGCTTTGTCTTCTATTGCCAAGGGAAATTAAATTTTCTCTCTTTACTTCAAATAATAAACTTTTCATCTTGGGTTTGATTTTTCTTGAGTGAATCTTGATTGAAATTTAAAATATTCAGTTTTTGTCTTATTTGAATTAAAGAGGATTCATACATTGAAGACATATGAACATGCAATACTAAGCATTAGTTTTCTTTTGTTACGAAACAATATAAAAGTTGGCTATCACATCTCTTTTATCGCTATCATGACCATGACAATATTGTAATAACTTTTTTTAAATCAGTCAATACGTTTTGTACTGTACCTTAGGCTTCATTTTATTTGTCGCGTAATTTCGACTAGGTTATGTACATTTTTTGCATTGATCATCTATCTAGTACGTATTACATTTATCAGTATGCAGGCCTGCCGTAACAATCGATACACGTAGTCAGTTGGATTCAGCGTGAGCTGATAAATTTAATCCACATCGTTTGATAAAGTTAGGGTTTCATTCTTCAGTTCATTGATTTTATTCGTTGTTTCAAAATATAAACATTAAATGGCTTACACTTGTTTTTCGTATTGATGGTTCATTGTACTTGTGTATTATATTGTTAGAATACTTTGTAAAATGAGGTGGAATATTGACATTGAAATTCCTGGAATGTGAGCGGAAATGAAAATACTTGAAATGTTCGAGGTAGTATGGCAAGTAAACGTTCTCGGTAATTTGAAAATATCTTCAGCTTGACTTCAATTTATGTACAGTCCGTATTTGGTACAAAATTGTGTTCCTTTATGAAACCATAAATACGTATTCAGTGTATTCAGCTAAGTTAATGTCCTTAAGTTTCCTCACTCGTAACCTGTTATAAAATTGCGAGACGGGAAAAAATTAATTGAAAGAATTTTACTAAAAGGACTTCTGCTGGAGAAATCTTTAGGTGGTAAACCCCGCTTATAGACTAGTAAAAATTAATTTATTAGAAGTGATACGGCGTGATTCGCCCAATTCTCGTAGTCCTATTATTATTATTAGGGGGTTTGTGTGATCCACCACCGGGACCCACTGCACCTAAACCACGAGGTCCTCTGTGCCCCATGTCCAGGCAGCAGTTCACATCAAACCCGCCCTTTTTGCGAAACGAAGGAGTCCATGGGGGCCTTACTCTCGTATATAACTGGTGTCAGGGTATGTTTGTCCCAGATATTTCTGCCTCATTGATGCGAGGGCACCACATTCGCATAGAACGTGGAAAGAAGTTTCCTCCTTCTCTCCACACCTTTGACATAATGGGTTGTTCTCCAGCCCCATTAGATAGAGGTGCCTCCTCAGAGAGTTTTGTCCCGTCAGTAGACCGACCAACAACCTCACTTCCGGCCTGCCAAGACCCAGCAGTGTTCTGCTTACGTGTCCATCCAGGCCTTCAATGAAGTCGTGTGCCTGTCTCTGAGCTCTTACCGTCTCTCTCCATCTACGCAAGTGTCCTGATTGAACATTTTTTCTTACGCTTTCTTTCCCATAGCCTCTTGATATTCCTATCATTGGTTCTGGGCCCATCGGTGTAGTTTCTGCTCCTCTCTTAGACAGTTCATCTGCTATTTCATTCCCTTCCACTCCTTCATGTCCAGGGACCCAAACAAGTCTTACTTGCCTACTGCTTGACAACTTATCCAGCAGTAATTGGCATTCCCAGACCAGTTTTTATGTTGTTCTTGTAGCCTTTATAGCCGCCTCACTATTAGAACATATCGTAACATCTGTGCTCATGCTTCCTGATTCCAGTATTCGTTTTACGCATGCAAGTATTGCGTATACCTCCGTTTGGAAGACCGTAGAGTATAGTCCCAGCGACGTTGAATGTCTTTCCTGGGTGTACGGTCCTTATGCATGTACATTCCGGCTCCCGTACCTTTGTCTGTTTTTGATCCGTCCGTGAACCAGATTTGTCCATTTCCAAGATCTACTTGTTTCCGTAGCTACTCTTCCCGAGCCGGAAATATAGCCTATAATTTGCTATTGAAATTATATTTAGGAGTCATGTAGTCCGTACCGACTTGCAGCATCGGATCCCACTCCAGTATCTTGTTTAGACACTCACCGTGTCCATTTCTTGCAAGAGATGTTGACCAACATGTTCAATCTCCTGTGTTCAATCTCATTGCGGCCTTTCTAGCCTCCCCCTGTACCATGAGGTCCAGAGGTGGGAGATCCAACAAGATTTCCATGGCCGCTGTGGGGGTAGTTCTCATGGCAGGCCATCCACTGTACTTTAATAACTTCTCTTTTTGCCCATTCCTTCCTGGTAGCGGGCCACTAGACTATAGAGGCAAAAGTTAGAGACGGTCTTATTATAGTAACAGAGCCAGTTCATCATCTGGGGCCGAAGCCCCCATGAGGTTCCAATCGCTCTCCTACATGCTCAGAAAGCGTTACATGCTTTTGCTGCCTTCTTCTTATGTGTTCACCCTAGACCAGCTTGGTGTCTAGGGTGACACCTAAATATTTTGTTGTTTCGGAGCATGTAAGTCTTTGTCCCAGTAGACTGGGCATGTACAGACCATCCGTCCGACGTTTCCTAGTAAAGAGAATGAGATCTGTTTCCCTGTATTTACAGTTAGACCCATTCTCTCACACCAGCGTTCCAACCATTTGAGTGAGTTTTGGATGATGTCAGATACAGTCCCTGGGAATTTACCTATTCCCCGAATGCATATGTCGTCCGCATAACCTTGGGTATAAACTCTTCTCTAATTTAGTCCCACAAGCAGGTCATCCACTACCATAGACCATAAGAGGGGTGAAAGAACTCCCCCTTGGGGGCATCCACGCGCAACCTCTTCTAATTTCACTACTGTTTAATTGTGAGATCGCCATTCTATTTTCAAGGTAAGCTTTTATCCAGCGGGTGATAGTGTGTTCTACCCCCCGCTTGATTAATGCGTCTGTCATGGATCTGAAGGAGGTATTATTAAACGCCCCTTCGATGTCCACAAAAACTCACATCGGAAGTTCTTTCTGCTCCAGCACCTTTTCCACCCTGGCTACCAGTTGGTCATGGTTGCTCCATCCCTTATGTATCTATCTATCAGTCTTTCCAACGTTTTGAGTAGGAATGATGTTAAACTAATAGGTCGAAAGTCTTTTGGGTTGCTGTAAGTTCCTTTCCCTGGTTTAGGGGTGTAAACTACTTTCGCTAATCTCCATGACCTAGGTATGTCTCCTAGAGCAAGAGATGCCCTGAATACTTTTATTAGCCATGGCACCAGCTTATATCCGCCCCTCTGAAGAAGAGCTGAGAATATTTCATCTGGCCCTGCACTTTTAAATTGGCCAAAGGACTTTATTGCCCATTTGACCCTGTTACCAGTTATTATTTTCTTTGCCATTTCCCAGCAGCCTTCTCTGTCACATCCGGGATGTTTTCTTCCCGCAATGTAACAGTTTCAGCAGATCCTGGGAAATGTGTTGTTGATAGATACCTCTGGGTACCTTTTTCCGTTTCCGTCATTTCTCCTGATGGAAGCTTGAGGGGACCGAGTCTTCCTACCGGGTCTCTGACAAGTACTTTTTGAAGTCTTGAGAGTTCGGAGATGGTCTCAATGCCATTGCAAAAGGTCCTCCAAGAGGATCTAGATGCCCTTCGAACTTCTCGTCTATAATACGTTGCCTTTGCCTAAACTCCTCCCAGTCTCCAGGGTTATCAGACCGCTTGGCCTTGTTAAAGCTTTGGCGAGTCTGCCTACGGTGAGATTCCAGAGTATGGTTCCACCGCAGTCACCGAACCTGGGGTTGAGCTTTGAGCATGCAGAATTTCCTCTCATAAGAGTTTGTTAAAGCTTCCTGTAGATGGCCTACAGTCAGATCAAGGTCTACATAGTTGTGAATGGTCTGGATAAGACCATTATTTAACTTTGACTCAAGGCTTTCTGTAAAGGAATCCCAATCCGTCTGTCTTGGGTTCCTTATAAGCCTGCTCTCTGTCTCTGCCCCGCATAGTTTAAGCTGAATGTGCCTGTGATCAGAGAGTGTTGGTTCCGTGGAAACCTGCCAACCATCCACTCTTTCAAAAAGTGTGGAGGAGCAGAGCGTTATGTCTATGACCTCCTTCCTCAGCCTGTTTTGGAAGGTGTGGTCATTCCCAGTGTTTAGAACCATAAGATTGGTTCCACTTAAGTAATTGAGGAGGGCCTCCCCTCTAGCGTTGGTGTTGGTACACTTCCCCATATCACATGATGTGAATTGGAGTCGCACCCCCCCACCCTTCTTGTTACATTTTAATATTAGTTTTTCCATCTCCTCTGATGGAGGATGATGATTTATATCATATGGAAAATAAGCCGAACAAACAACTACTTCCCTCATGACTTCATCAACCTTAATTTTAACTTTAACTGCCACTAGGTCACAGGAAAGGAAACCAGCCACCGCCCATGACTCCAGCCCTTTTACCATGACCGCCGCCCTTGGTCCTTCTTCCCCACCACCACCATACAACCTATAACTAGTTACATTTAACCCTTTTATGTTGCCTCCATACAGCCAAGGTTCCTGTATGAGAGCAACATGTACATTAGTCTCAACTAAAAAATGAGAAATCAGCCTTGAGGTCGCTATACTATGGTGTAAGTTAGCCTGAATAAAACTAATTTCTCTCACCTGTTTGTTCCTGTGAGGACCAGCGAAGATCTTCTTTTCTCCTGGAGCCAGGGGGTGGTCTATTCCTGTAACGGGAGCGACGGGACCACCAACCATTGCGTTCTCCCCTCCTACTGTTTCTCTCCTTCTTTATCTACTTGCTTCCTACGCTTCTCTCCCAGCGGTGTGAATGCTGCCTTTGCGAAGCCATAGAAGTTTTCCATTTGTATTTATGGAGTCGATGCTCCAGCACTGATGGAGTCGATGCTGAGCACAAGCCGGACTCCCTTCATTCCTTTCTCCTTGCGCTCGAAGACCCTCCAGCCCTTGGTATTTAGGCCTTCGTTCCTTCCCAGCATCTTCAGGACCTTCTCAGTAGGCACAGATGGGCCAGGGAACCAGGCTACCACCGTCTTGTACTGAAGAAGGTCCTCCATCTTCACTACCTTCAGTTTCTTACCCCCGACCTCTCGACCGGGGATAATACTCTGCAGCCAATCTGCAGAGCGTTGGTCGACACAAATGCCGATGACAGCTCCCTTTGATAGATAGTTATCCCGGAACTTTGGAACCGCCTCCTCTTCTGGCATGCTAAACATGGCCTCAAAGATGGCGTTCCTCACCCCGTTCAAACTATCGTCATCCAAAAGTTTATCTTCCGGATACGCTTCCGGTACAATAGCCACCCTGATTCCAGGTGTGGTTACCTTGGCGTACGTACCTTTGGTTGTTCTCTTACGAGGAACATCCTCCGGTGTGGTACCCGCTGGCCGTGCATTTGTCTCCGCTTCGGAGATCAGGCTGACACTTTGGGTACCCGATGTCCCAGGTTCCTGCGATCTAGGTCTTTTCCTGTCTGACTTAAAGCTAGGAGGGTTCGCTATATGAGTTCTGGCACCCTGCTCCGTCGGGGTGGTCTCTTCCCCGTTTCCGGCCGCAGCAGCAGCTTGTTCAGCCGCCCGTGCCTCCCTCCGTTGCCTTCTCTCCCAGCTTGTCGGCTTCCTCTTATTTTTTACTTTGTCCACCTTTGGAGCACCCTCCAGGTGTCTGTACTTCTTTCACCTCTCCACCCTCCTTCGGCCACAGATTGTCAACAGAGACTGTCAGACCCTGTGGCGAGCTTGGGTTTTGAGGTGAATATAATAGCGCTGTCTCGTAGTTGCTCGAATCAATCGACATCAACGATCCCTGCGTATCCTCGTCCTGGGGTAGACCTATTACCCCAGATTCTTCTTGTTGTTGAGATGAGCTGGGAAACTCTGAAACAAACAGCACGTTAGAAGTTTTATCTTTTTTTGTTATTCATTTCATTTCATAAATTGATTATTTGTATTGCATTTGTTATGTTGTGTGTGTATGAGTAAACAGCATTTCCGACTACTCAAAACTGCTCCATCCGCCCTCAACCTATAACCTGCTCCCGTCAGTCCCAGTGGCCTCGGCGGGGCCCCCCGCCCCTGCCTGCATGGTCATAGTCCTATAGTTCTGATCGTTTATTTGCTAGAACGTCCGTAACCGTCGGAATTAAAGAAGCACATCTGAAACTACTACATAAAAAAGTTAGTAAATTCAAGAGAATATTTGCAGTGATTTTATGATTGTTGCTCGACATATTTACTTTATGCTGTTTAGACCAAGGAATTCGGGTGAGCAGTATATTATAGAGTAGATAAATCGATAGCATTTAACCTCTCGCTTCCCTTATTGAAGTGAAAAACATCAAACGTAAATTTAAATAGTAGTGATTTTAATTTTCATCGCCAACTTAAAGTTTTAACTTTTTTTTCAACTACTTAATTGGTAGTCCTCCTTATGAGTGGGAGAAATTGCGCAAAAACCTTACTCGGAAAATAATTTATCAGGAGATTCTTATCAATCTTGTTCCTGGTTCTGGGAACTGTTCCAAAAATATCTTTGCACAGGATTGTAATAAATTGAATTACCTTTGGAATGATATATCTGAAAAATTGCTCATGGGCTTTTTACTGGGAGAAATTGCGCAAAAACCTGACACGGATAATGCAAAAATCATTTGTCGGGAGCTTATTTCTATCAATTTTGTTCCTGCTTTGGAGTTATTATTAATCCTACACCTTTATTAGAAAAAAAATAACATGATTATGGATATAGAAGGTTTCAACAAGGTTGGCGTGCGGAGCACGCAGGGGTTTCCCCTAGTATTTGATAATTTGTTGCAAATAAAGGCCGTTTAAATGATTAAACCAATATTTCAAACACTTTAAAAACACGTTTATAAAATCAGTATTTCCTTTGTCGTAGCATAAAATTAGTTTTTTTTTAATAACCGGCGGCAATGTTTGTCACAACAATATACTCTTCCTCATCCAGAGCGTCTAAAAGTCTCCTATCCATTCCGCAACGGTGTGCACCTTGTAGGAGTCAAACAACTAACTGACATGAATTCGTCATAATACGTCAGCGTAGTGGGCACACACCGCTTGACGCTGACGTGTTAACACGTTGTCGTCAGCGCGTGCCAACACGTCACGTCAGCGTAGAGTGAATGCAGCTTTACACTAATGAAGATGGAGGAATAGTGTATAACCTGGTGTTCGGTATTTAGCCATGCCACTCTACTTTCCTCCAAATAATGAAAATTATCTTGTAATTTCTTAAATTTGTTCGTGTTACATTCAAAAACTATAAATGTTTATCAGAATCAGTTGGAATGTAAAACAGTTATTTTCGTTTGTCAGTGATTGAATGTTCGTTTTCCAGACTCTCACTAATCTTGTAATATTGGCTCCAGAAAAAAAAGTTTTTTTTTTTTAATTTAATTTTCATTACCATCCTGAAATTTATAGTAATTTGTTGGCGTTTAATGTTAACATCTATGGTAAATTTGTTATATTCAAGTCAGTCCGTATATATGAAGTATATAGGAATTTTAGAGTAGGTTAGACCGAAATTGATATACTACTATAAGTTGTAGCAAGTTTAAGGTTTACCAACCGTGACCTCTTTTAATTGCATAATCTATATATATAAAAGCCAAATACCACTCACTGACTCATCACGATTTCTCAAAAACTACTCAAGGGATTGGAATGAAATTTGGTATGTAACTTCCCTAGGGCCCTAGGTGCTCGCTAAGAAAGGTTTTCAAACAATTTGTAATTTTAGGGGGGGTGATACATAAAAAAATGTATCGCCGTAATTAGATTGTTGAACTATCCCCCACTAAAATTTAATTTTACAACAAATAAAGGATTATAAAGGCATGGCAGAGATAAATAGTAAAAAAAGTAAACAAAATAAAGATGTGAGAAAAAACAAGAAAATTAAAGTGCATAATTGGGAAGAAAAAGACATTGCAGGTAGAACCGCTATAGAGTTTACTCGTCCTAATTTCTAGTCAAATGATTACTCTCCTATAGAATTATTTGAATTTTTCTTAGATTCGGAGGTCATTGAGTACATAGTTTATTGCACCAATCAATATGCTCTAGAAAAAGGAAATATGCTCTTTTCTACTTCGGAAAACGAAATACGTCTGTTTTTTTCTATTCTATTTCTCTCTGGCTACAATAAAATGGCGCGTTACAGAATGTACTGGGAAACGGCAGAGGACACACACCACGTGGCAGTTTCACGTGCAATGTCACGTAATCGATTCGAAGAACTTCTAAGATATATTCATTTCTGTGAAAATTCGAAGATTGATAAAGATGACAAGTTTTCCAAAGTTCGCACAGTTATGTGCATGTTGAACCAGCGATGGCTTAGGTACTTTCCAGGTGATGCTTATCTTTCCATTGATGAATCTATGGTGCAAAATTTTGGTAGGCATGGTGCCAAACAGCACATCCATGAAGCCTATCCGATACGGCTATAAAGTTTGGACACTTGCTACAAGATTAGGCTACGCTATACAAGCGGAACCATATCAGGGCAAAGCTACTGGCGCAACTAATTCAGAACTCGGTGTGGGAGGCTCGGTTGTAATGGACCTAATCTCTGAACTCCCACCAGATACAAAATATTGTCTGTTTTTCGACAATTTCTTCACCTCTTTTAAATTATTAGAAGCATTAAAAAATATCGGACACGCCGGTACAGGCTCAATAATAAGAGAGTTGATAAAGCCCCTCGTTGTGAAGAGAAAGATCTGAAAAATAAAAAAGAGGAACTTTTCACCAAATCACCGACACAGACTCGAACATAACACTTGTCAGATACATGGACAACAGTGTTTTTACGATAGCATCGACAGCAACAGGAGTTCAGCCCATGGGTAAAGCAAAACGTTGGTCTAGTAGCCAAAAGAAATACATCTTAGTTCCACACCCAAATTGTGTTAGTTGGTATAATTTGAATATGGGCGGGGTGGACAGATTAGATGAGAATGTTGCTACCTACCGTATAAATATTCGTAGCAAGAAGTGGTATTGGCCAATGATTATATCGTAAATGTTAGTATGAATAATGCTTGGTTGTTGTATCGAATAACGCCTAAAGGGGTTGAAGAAAAACTAGATCTGCTACAATTTACACGATACGTTGTCCGCACTTATTTGCGAACTTGTACTATCCATCGGCCTTCTTCAGGAAGACCAAGCATGAAAGTATCCTGTAGGGTTTTGCCTGAAATTCGTTACAGTGGTAAAGACCATCATCTGGAAACAGTTGAGAAGCAAGTTCGCTGCGCGTTGTGTTCCAAGGCCACCAGAAAAAAAATGCAAGGCATGCCAAGTTGGGTGCCATGTGCTTTGTGCGGAAGCCTTCCACACTCCCTAATCAACTAATAACTTTTTTTTGTGATGCAATTTTTCTTGTAATAGTAATATTTAACATTTGTTGTTGTATTAAAACATTTAATTATTCAATACTATATTTTTTTATCATTTCTACTACTTATTAATACCCGCCCTACCGTTGATGCCCACTGTCGACATTTGTCGACGTGCTGTATTTTGTTACTGTAAGCATATTTCTCATATTTTATAGTATAACTGTAGTTAATAAGTGATAATAAAGTAAATATCCACCGGAAATAAAAAAATATTTAAAAAATTTATTTGGGAAGTAACGGGATATAGACATTGTTTATATTTCACTAACTTATAACCTTGACCTTGAAAATCCACCCCTTTGAATTTGATACCTCGCTTAATTCGATTGAAAAACTATTTATTCTTGCTACAATCAATATAGTGCTCTGTTTCTGCTATTTTGATGTTTTAATAAGGTACCTTTTTGTCTATAAGGCAAAAGGCACCTTAAGAAAACTACACCAATCGAATTCTTCTGTATCTTCACAATCCTTGTACATTCGAGAAACAACTTATATCGTTATATTTTATACTGTTCGTTAAAACTTTGTTTTATTTTATGTTAAGTGTGATACAAAATAACGATTATTACTTACGTTCTGCAATAAAAGCAGGTTGGAGCTTAAACTTAGTTTACCTTCACAGCGTCTTAGTGATTTTCTCCGCAATGAATGTTTAATGAAAGAATAGAATGAATGGGCTGCTGTGTGCAAACCATAAAGAGTCTCCCTTAGGCTTCTAAGGTCATCTATTTGCACAGTTTCTCTGCGCTACGGAAACACATTTTCAATGTTGCTTTCTAAAGTATTCATACAGCAATATATTTTATTTTGTCTTTATTTAGTGATTCTCCAAGCGAAACGTGTAACAATGGATTCGTCATTATTTTAAAAGTTACGTAAAAATGTAAGTAAATTGTAAATGTCCACTGACGAAACCCTTAGACCTATCATTTCGTTATATTCATAATCAATCTGTTTTTTTTTTTAATTTTGAATTTAGTATTTCGCCTTACATTAATTACTATATATTATTCGAATGAAATTGACAAATGAAATTCCTTAAATTTAGTCGCAACTATTTAATTTTATTACAGACCATGAATATTACAAATTGAAAAAAACAATGTTTATATATTCTTATTTCTAATCACATCAAATAACACAATTGTTTTAAAAATGCGTATTTAAATGGTGATGTTTGGGGTTGATGTACACAAATATCTCTTTATTATATTACTCGAGAGCTTCGCCACCTGCTCACTTCGCTCGCCAACCCCCGTAATGAATCGCGTCGAAGCAAATGCAAAAAGGTTATTTTATATAAATAGGCCCTACTATTAAATTATATATGTCTTATTTATTTTTAATTAGGTTGTACCATACTGGTTTCTTATTTTTAAATTCCTTAATTTATTAAGGGTTTATTTTCTAGCTTTAAGGAAAGTATAACAATCAACAATTTTTATATGGGTTGCTACTACATTTTTACCCCTTAGCAGCAAGCGAGAAAATGTCAATCTATGCTATGTTTTTTATGTATGTTGTAAGAAATAAATGAACGAATTTTCAGCTCACTAACTTTAAGGAAAATATAACAATTAATTTGTATAGTTTTAGAAGTTGTTATCACATTTTCACCCCTTAGCAGCACGCGACAAAATGCAAATCTAGTTTTCTTTTTCTATGCATCTTGTAAGAAATAAATGTACAAAATTTCAGCTCTACAGCTTTAATGTAAGTATAATATAACAATTTTAGGCGCATTCATATTTATTGTTTTAGAGGTTGTTTCAACACTTGAATCAAAATTAATTCTAGCCTATGTTACTCAGGCAAGTGTAGCTTTTTATTAGTAAAACCATGTTTTCAATCAGTTCAGTAGTTCCAGAGATTACCCCCTACATACAAACAAACAAACAAAATTTACCTTTTTATAATATTAGTAAAGATAAACCGATCCTTTCATTCACGCAAAAACTCTAGTCCTACTGCGCATGCGTCATTATCCATGTCACCGCTAACCCCACTACCGCCCTACCCGATCCATGTGTCTCTGTCCTAATCAGTCGTAGCATACAATAATCTGTTTGCATTTGCTTCGCCGCGAGTCGCCACTGGGGTTGGTGAGCGAACCACCAGAGGACGAGCCCTCTAGTGATTTCTAATTTTAAAATTTCCCTGGATGTGGAATATATCGAGCCAACTCAAAAAAATAATGGACACCAAAGAACATTGTTTAACATTTAAGGGTTTGGGGCTGGTTGGAAACACAGGTCTCAGAGCAATATGGTAATTTAATCAGGTGAGATTTGTGAAAGTTAACTGGCTTTATTAAAACAAAACTTTTAAGGTTTACTAGTGCGCACGCAACTTTTGTGTTACACTGGTAGTAGACAAGGTCTGCAACTTATAAAGCGTAGTTATTTTATGCCTAAGTTGTCTAAAATGTTGTCTTGCTGCAACTGCGTGTTATATACATAGTACAAAGTAATTTCGTGACACCACCACATTTTGTCATTTAACTCCTAAATAACCATTTGTTAGATTTCAATTAAATTTAGAGGATTAATGAACTAAATTGGAGGATTGATATAATGTGAAATATGGAGTTTTTTTTATTTAGTGCTAATAACAAAACATGACTGCTTTTATGAACAGAGTAATTATTTTATGATTGACAATATTAATATACCATAAACAAACCAAAAACTTTTGTTCTCCGTTGGTATCTTGAATATTTCTTTTAACATAATTTAAACGGGTGTAAATTATGCCTTTTTAGTGGAATTTAAAACCTGTAGTACGGAACACGTATGGTGCGTGTTCTATTCGGACTAGACTGCTTTTTTAATTTATACAGAAGAATTTAACCAACTAAACCGGCCCTACCCATGAAAAGCGATGGCATTCTGAGTAAAATAATTCCCAATCTGCACTATGTGTGGATCAAGTCTTGTAGAGATGGGTTGTTACTGATGTGTCAAATTTTACCTGCCTGATTCAGGCAAATAACATTTATTATCAGTGCACACTATGGTATTCAAGGTATTCGTGCGTATGTAAGTACGAAAACATTGTTTCCTGCATGAAATAAATAAAATGATATCAATTACTTCGGCTCGCATTAAAATGGTCTTATCGCTAAGAAGCATAGTTTTCGAGATATAAGTGAAAACCCGAAAAAGGGACGTTCTACGTGCACCCCGCTCACCTGCTAGGAGTGGGAACTTTATTATGTTTATCTCCTAACTAGTCCAAATAATGTCCCGAAGTCAAAAATTGTGTTCCTTCCATTTCAGTCTACAACTTTTCATTTAGTGGACTAGAAAGGTTCAGTTGTGGGTTTAAAACGGCTTAAAGCTATAACTATACAAACTTCTGCACAACAAAATAAGCAAATAGGCTACCTATTGCAATTATTGTTCCTTCATGTATAACCTAAAAAATTCACATTTGCCGATTTGTATGCGTATAACTATAGCAACCGACTGTATGCAATAACAGTAGGCCTAAAGCTGATTGGGTTTGCTACCATCAATAATTAAAAACAATTGTAGGTTAGGCTCAGCCTAGACCAATGAATGCAAATGATTTAAACGGTATTTTAAACTGCGAATTCGCCTAGATGTTTAATAACGGAACATTAAAAAGTCAATTAAAATTTTGTAATTTTAATACAATCAGCCTAAAACTACAAAGAAATATAGTCGTCAAACAGAACGTGAGTTTGATTCATTCAGGCAAATACGTCAGAACAACAGTTCTTCGATTAATTTAATTTAAAATCATATAGACCGAACAATTGTGATTTAACTCTTACTCTTATATTCTGGATCAATTTATTTATACTTGTACGAAAATACAAAATGATAAATGTTTGAAACGAGCCTAGGCTTTCATACAGTATTTTATAATTTGAATTAATGTAGGCTTACACAAAACGGTTGTTTTGTTGAGTTGTCTCATACTCTGTGGATCTATAAGTGCTAAGGTAAAAGTTTCTTTTTGTGTAGGCCTACATTATTTCAAATTATAAAATGCTTTATGAAAAGACTGGGCTCAATTCAAACGTTTATATTTGTGTATTGTTGTAGGCTACGCTTAGATCCGGAATATTGATATTATCATCATTATCATCGGTAATATTAATTTATGCCACACTGGGAAGTTGATCGTGTGGACTTCTTAGGCCGATCTTCTTGTTAAAATAGTTTTAACATTATTTTTTACATACCTATTCAAGAATAATGTAGATCCTATCTTTTTCACAATAAATAAGCCTATATGATTAAAACCAATACAATGGTTTTACGTAAGTACGAGTGTACATATTTAGAACCTTACAAGGAAAAAATTCTAAACATTATTAAATACTTTAATTTATATTAATATGTCAAACTACGGAAATAATTTAAAAAAATTGTTTTTAAATACGGCTAAATACTTAACAATAAACTTGCCCTTTTGAATAAATCTCAATCCTTCAATTTAAATATTTAAAGCCGAAAAAATCTGATGTACAAATTATAATTCTAGTCTTCTCTATTATTTCTCAGCCAAAGTATTCAAAACACCAGCATCCATCAGCAAATGATCATTTTAGGTTGAAATTGAAAGCTGGTTTTAATTTGAACATGATTCGCATTGGAAATTAACGAATGTTTTCACCGTGGTAAAGCGTTAAAAAAAGAAAATGCATATGATTAAATTTGTATTTTTTCAATTTTTAATGTGGACGTTTAGTTAAACATTGCGTATTTTTCATTTGCTCTTTAGTTACCAAGATCAGATTTAATTTTAGTTCTACCTTTCGATGAACTGAAAGGTTTGTCTGTAGTCGGTTTATGCCTTTTAAAGAATATTTAATACTTTTTACAGTTGATTTCTTTGACATAAAATTCATTGATACCGTTTATTTATAATCGTATATTTATAAAACATTCAATTTATAAATCGTGTTAGATTATTTTCAAAACTCTTTATGATTTAAAAATTGTTGCTCATCCACTATTATGCAGTACACAGACCTACTCTACTTAGAGTGACGCAGTGGTCTAGCGATCGACTAATCTGTAACATAGGTGCGAAGGTTCGAAGCTAGTTTCTGGTGTTCAATTTACTCGCACTGTACGCAAACTCCCGTTCTCATTTGTCTAATTAGCATAAAATAAAGCGTTTAGAAAATTAATAAGAAGGAAAAATGCAATGCATGCAGTTTGGTCTTCATTTGATCAAATGTAGAAGATTAACTAATAAAAATGGTTTTAATTTACTCCTAACCAGGCAAAAAAGGCATACTTGCGTAATGAAATGCCGCCTAATTAATTTGGATTAAAATAAACAGTCAATAAAAACATAACTTCAATAAAATGTCACTTGTATCCATTCCGAAAGAAAATTTTAGAAATTTACCGCCATTAAAAATATAATAAATTTAGAAAGAGTAATTAAGGGAGTAAAATCAGCGGCTAATTGTAGTGAGAAATAATTGGACGACTTGTCTTGAGTGAGCGCAGATTGTTTGAACATTTGTCCAATTACAACTCCCCCTGAGGCTTTCATTGTTCTGCCGTACAGTGTGGGTTTGGGAGGTAAGCCATCTTATTTATTAATTATTTGTTCTTCTGTTGAATTCGTGTCAATTAATGGGTACCATCCCGATCTGTTTGGGAAAACAACAGTGTGCCTCCATCAAGATTTGATACTGGTAGCGCTTTAATTAATTTTTGTTTTAATTGGGAGGGAATTTTTGGCTTCTGGGCAAACTGTAATTACCACAAATTGAAATACAGTAATTATTTGTCCGCAAAAGAATTTAAAATTGTGTAAGTGAAGAGTGATTTGAAATTGTAATTATGAACAATTGCAACAAATACCATGTGTAAATCTGGGCTGAACAGTTCCTCAAATAAATAGTTAATGTTGTAGTAATAATTTTATTAACTTTTTATATTAGTGTAAAACTGGTGATACGTTTTAATTGAAAATATATCCTACATTGTAACTAGTTTCGCCAAAATGCAGCCAGAATAGCCACATATCTACATTTTTCTGGAGTAGTATATTTAAAACTATTTATCCCTTT
Source organism: Philaenus spumarius (assembly GCA_018207615.1). Classification (NCBI taxonomy): domain Eukaryota; kingdom Metazoa; phylum Arthropoda; class Insecta; order Hemiptera; family Aphrophoridae; genus Philaenus; species Philaenus spumarius. The sequence continues at coordinate 602,905 of JAGFPH010000034.1, forward strand.
GAAAATTTAAAATAAATATTTTTACAGTCCATGTCAAAATTTATATTCTAAATAAACCAGTTTAATCAAAATCTAATAATAATTATTTTTTTATATTTGATTTTGGTTTACAGAGAAATGTATATAAATATAGTCATGTAGCTAATAGTCTTTCCTCATATATGTATAAACATTATATAAACTAGAAAGCTGCAATATACCTTTTTTGGCACATAAAAATCTATCAATGTCTAAAATTATTATTGTACTATAGACACAACGTATGTTACACATCTTGTATATAATTTTCTTCTAAAAATATTAAAATATATAGTATACTATACATATGTTTCAGTTAAGTATAAGGTAGAGTTTATTTCCCTAGAACGATACAAGAGAGTTAATCTAATATTATTACCAAGGAAAGAGGCATACACTAAGGCTGTATAACGGATATCGTGCATGTAATATCTTGTTTTATACATAGCTCATTAGTGTTAAGGGTAGAATGCAGGAATTTAAAACTATAATGTATCCTCATTTAGAGGATTTTGTAATAAAATTGGGTAATAATGCAATAAGCTTCCTCTCACAGCTTTACTTAATAAATCAATAACGTAGAGAGTTCATAAATAAAGTGGTTTCACTTAAAAGTATAAGCAACAGAAGTGAAAAGTAAACCCAGTGAACTTTAGAGGTAGCTTTTGTGTCAAATGAATTTAGTGGAGTAAAGATAGCTTGAAATTTAGCATTACTGTATTTCAGAACCCTCAGGCGGTGGCATAGATTTTTCTAAAACCTTTTCATATCGTTTTGAGCTGGCTTACAGAAAAAAGTTATAAACATGAATTGGTGTGTTACTCAAATTGATATTGTAAAGGGTTTGTGAGGAACAAGAAAATATCAAAAAATAAAAATTGGTGGCGTAATATCCCCGTCTATTTAAAAAAATTCTATGCCACAAAAACTAAACACAACTCGATGAATTTTAAACAAATCTGACTTGTATTGATACATATAAGGGTATTGCGAAGGTATTTTGAAACATGCGTTACCCTGTCATTTTCGGTCCAAATTTCGATTTTTAAATTATTTCGGTTTATTTGAAGTCTTCAAGTAACAATAATAAATCGATTCCCAAAAATGTTTGTACGTGTGTGCATGCGTGCTTATGTGCTTTTTTTTAGACGCAATGGAAGTAGCTTATGTTCATTTATTAAATTTGGCTGGCATATTCGCAAAGACATAGAATTGTAATATTTGCAGTAAAATAGATTTTTATACATTTATAAATTTGTAAAAATATTTAATTATAAAGATTTTCTGGTAATATTAAATTTTAACAATTTCTTTTTTGTTAACTAGTAAAGTATAAAATTTTGGAAGGCAGCCATTGCCAATTCATTGACAGCGGGTTTTCTACTTTCAAGCATAAAATTCACTCATTTTAAAATTTCTAATAATACTGACTTAAAAACTTCGAGGTTTAGCATAAAAATATAGCTAGCAAAATTAAATACCTGAAGTGAAAACTGAGGATTTTTAGTAATAATATTAATAAATAATATTCATTAATAACACCACATCAAAACATTCCACTGAGTTGAAAGTGTAACCTCAAATTTAAAAATAATATTTTAAGTAAATTTTTTTTAATAATCACAAACCAAACGAAAAGGTATAAATCCTCACATTCCTGTACAAATTTTCAAGATTGATGACGTTTGTTCACTATAGGTCTCAAGTAATTAAGATTTCAGTTGAGCACTATGCTTACCAGAAATGTTTTCTCATTTTCTATATCTTTCTAACAAACAAATATGATATTTTCGTCTCATAATATGAACAATATCTATAGATTCACTTTATTTATATATTAAGCAGGAAGATACATTTATAAAAAAAGGATATTTCGTCAATTAACTGAAAAAACGTAATTTTCTAGTATTTGATACAATTTTGTACACTTATATCAAACCAGTTAAAAATATGTTACGCGGGATATACTTTGTTCAAGGTCGTAATATTAAGATATAATAAATATGTTGGTTGTGCAAGTTCAAAAAGTTTTTTAAAAACGTTATCAAAGTTTATTTAACACCAAATTTCGCGGTTTTTGGAGCAAAACTATTTTGTTTTTTGTAAGATGTTATTATTATTATTAAAAATTATTCTATATTTTGAGCTCAGTATTTTTTTAAATTCAATTTTACGATATTTATATTTCCCAACTTTTATATTTGACGCAACTTTATATACTTACTATTGTTTTTTCGCGTTACTAAACATTACATCCCTTTAGTTCTAAGTTTTTGTGATCTCAATTTGATCAATTAGATAAAAAAATTATTACAAATTTAGTGTGGCGCCGCTTTACATTTTCGTGCGTTAGAAAACTAATTATGTAGCTTCCAGTTTTTATTTTACAGGAAAACATTCCGTACATATTTTTGTTACATTTTCCATTCTTTCGAATGGTACACTTAGTTTAAAAAAAGTTAAAACATTTTTTAGATATACAATAAACTATGGAATTTTGCAACTTATTTGTTGAATAAAAAATTTGCACACTATCTATGGTTGGTAACTTTTTATATGTTGTCCCTAACACCCACACCAATCTACAGTAAAAAGTTACCGCTCAACTTTTCGAAGCAAAAAATCTAATTTTACTCCACTACCACTAATAACCAACGATTGGTTTCTAAGACCATTATGTGGGATATCAAACGAAGGTTAATGAAAAAGGAAAATTAAGTTTTACATTAGATGCGAGTTATGATGAATGTCAAACACTAAATGGAGGAAGCTGGAAATATAGCGTAAACCCCATCGAGAGGACTATATCATTATTTGAACAATTTTGTTCTACAGTCCTGTGGTTTGCAGAGAAGCGCCATCTACCTCTTGTGGCAGGGAAGGGCGAAGACGTTACACTATATAGTGCCTTCATCTCAAAAATCTAAAAACTTGGTATTACACTTAGTCCAATATGTAAAATTTTAGGACATAATTTTTTAAACGTTAAACGTGGAAATTAAAAACAATTGTAAAATGTCCATAGAAATAAAAAGGAGTAGACGACTTACTGACTGAATTGCCGTGTTCATTCGCCGATCACGTGAAATAACCCTTGGGTGAATAGGCCCTTGATTACCTGAAACTGCCACCTTTACCACAAACTGTCGCTGAACAAACTACAGGGCTGTATAACAAAAGGGTTCAAATAGTGATATAAGCAATAGTTCTGACCAAAATTAAATTCTGAGATTTAAAATAATTTCTTTAAAAAAGTATCATATTTGTATTATTATCTGTTATTTGTATTATTATAAGACGAAGGTGATAGCTTAGTTGGCAAGGCGGTGGGGTAAAATTTTAAGAATCGTAGGTTCAAAAGTACAGTTGTTAACTTAACCAAATACAACTGACAACTAATTAACAATATTTCTAATAAACACTAAACTAGCTCTACGATAATTCTAACTTTTCATGACAATCACAAAACTATTAATAATAAACAAACTTTTTCATTTCAAATCAATTTTCCTGTAAGCCTAATTTAACAAAATTAAAAATTCCAAGAAACTGTCAAATTGCAATAAATTTATACAAAGTTTTACCTCGCTTGACAGTTTTTGTTGAAATGTACATCCCTGTCCAAAATAATTTTTCGATGTTATTTCTTTTCTTAAAAACTCGAATGTAGAGCTCGGATTGTAAGTACGCTATTTGTAATGTGTTGACAAAAATAAATGGGTCATTTAAATATGACCTAAATGATGACCCACACTAGCCACTCCCACACACGGAGTATTATAGTGTGGGTCATACTGGCTAAACCTTATAAAGGGTGTTGCAAAAAGTACTTTACAACTTTGAAAAATCATATTAATTTATTCAGAGAACCTACAAAAGTGATTGCAGTATCAATTTGTAGGGACACACATCCAGTTTTTTTTACCTTTTTTATCATTTTTTTAAAAACTCTATGTGGCTTCCGTTGGTGGTCCTGCACATATCCCATCAGTAGTCAATTTCCTCCCAAACTCGCTGTAGCACTGCAGGAGTAACTTGCTCAGCGGTGGCTTAAATTCTCGCTGCAAGCTCAGGTAGAGAAGCCGGCCAAGGAGGTTCGTTCATAGACGATATCCTTGATGAATGCCCATAAGAAATAATCTAGCGGTGTCAGGTCTGGGGAACGTGGGGGCCATGCAATTGGCGCATCACGGCCAATCCTGCCGTGGACCTGGAAAGCGGTCATTCAGAAAATCTTGGACATCAGTCAGGTAGTGAGCCATCTTGCATGAAATAAACATTGTGTTCTCCTCATTGATCTGTGGTATCAAAAATTGTTGTAACATGTCTAGGTACACTATCCCGTTAATGGTTCTCTTTTGGAAAAAAGGGGCCGTAAATTTTGTTTTTGCTCAATGCACAAAAAACGTTAAGTTTAGGGCTATCACGAACATGTTGCAATGTTTGATGTGGATTTTCACTGCCCCAAATCCTACAAGTTATGTGTTCCTACAACGTAAGTGAAAAATCGACTCTTCAGAAAAGATTATGTTGTCCAAGAAATTTTCATCCTCATCCTCTCGATTTAACATATCCGCACAGAATTTCTTACGGACAATCTTATCAGCGTCTTTTATTGCTTGTAAAATCGTAAATTTGTACGGTTTTAAATGCAAACGTTTTTCAACACTCGCCAAATAGTCGTATTTGGGACTTGCAGTTCGCGAGAAGCACGCTGGGTCGATTTCGTAGGGCTGCTGACAAAACTTTGTCTCGCTTGTTCAACGACTTCGTCAGATGTGCTTGGACGACCTGGTGATTTCTTATGTCTTACCGAACGCCCCGTTTCTACAAAACATTTATGCCACTCATAAATTATAGGCCTACTAGGAGGATCTTTAGCGTACTTGGTACGGAAATTACGCTGAACTATTGTCGCCGACTTTGATTCTTTGAACCAAAACACACGGCAAGCACGCTCTTGTCCAGTGAAGGCAGCCATCTTTGGCGCAACTGCCGCTAGCGCTCGTGACGGTGCGATTAAAAACTTGATGTGTTCCCCTTCAAATTGACACTAATATCACCTCTATACGTTCTCTAAATAAATTAATATGATTTTTTAAAGTTCTAAAGTACTTTTTAAAACAAACCGTACTTGCTTGATCGTTTCAATCGTCTAAACTGTGCGCTCTCACCTACCGTGGCAAAAGTGAGATGGATTTTGTAAAGTAACATGAAAGTCAAATATCCGTTCCTTCTGAATAAAATCCGACAGCTATTTATCCGGCACCAAGCTATTTATATGTATCGTTAAGTGACCGACTTTAAAACAATGTAATTTACTAAACTTAAGTTTTACTCCAAGATATTTTTAGGTAATACAATACAAACAGGTCGAATTGATGATACTCTTGAGGTCAATGATTTGGATTTGGGAGAACGAATCTTAGAATTATTACCCCACCGAACAGTTCCAATTTTAACTATTAGTAAAAACAATCATCGTGTGTGGTATTTTCTAGTTTCATGTGATAAATTTTTGTTAAAAGACAATTGTAATAGTTTTCTAAAACGGCAGAAGAGCTGGAACCGATAAAAGTTGATTTATTTGATTTACTAATGTCTACTTTTACATATAATTGAACGTAATAAAATTACATTATTGCAAATTATAGAGTATTAGCTGTTATGTACTGACAAAGTATAGTTGAAATAATCTGATTACATGTACAATTTGCATATTAAACTTGAGAACAACATGACCAGAGACATGCAATATACAGTACGGGAACGGAGAAGAGAGGTTGGGATTCTAGGCTATTAATTTACTTGTATATTATGATCTCGAACCTGCGAATACGTCCGTTATCCGCAATTGGAGTTTGAATGTAAATTTAGTTTTTAATTTGATAAACTACGAACTTTAATTTTGTGAACAATTTGATCATTTCTAAAACTTTTGGATGTTATTGAAGTGTAACCACTTAGGCGCACCACGTCCAAAAAAAATTTGTGGGTGGTGAAACGGATTTTACCGTCACGCATTTCTCCGTCACGCTCTACTATATATAGTACACATGTGTATATAGTTTACTTGGTTAAACCTCTGAAATGAACATTGTGCTTCCTCATTTTGTAAGTTGTGTTAAAATAGCTTGGCTTTAAAATTGATTCTCAGATATTTTAATAAAGGTATTTAATTATTTATTTATTTATGTTAAGTCTAAAAGAGTTATCATTGCTTTGCAATGAACTTGTGTACTACACAAACATCCATGGTTTTTACCCAGATTTATTCTGGGAACCATAAGTTGAGCTACAATACAGCCTTTTAAATTTATTACTTATTTAAAAAATATTGCAGTATCTCGTGGTTATTGAGATATAAGAATAGACTGTAATTATATTAGTTTTTTATGAAAATATAGTCCATGTGCTTGATTTATCCATTTATTTATTTATCAGATCTATGATTATGATATGCTTTATTATTTTCTATTAAATAATGAGAATAGTGCAATTAATTTACGTTGTATTCCAAGGAAGAAAATGCCACGTTAGCTGGCCCTAGTCCAAACAAAGTTCTTTCAGCTTCATTTCATGCCAACTTTCCTGTGAACAGATTAAACAGTAAACGGGTTTAATCATGGGAATAAATCCAAGTAGGCCTGTTTCATTAAACACTTTTACCCAAGTATGCTTCTTAAGTGGAAAACTTATACCATTCGTTAATAATATAACGGCTGAATACAGCGACTCAGAGGGGAATATCCGTCGAAGTTTTGCATTCAATTTTAATTGAAATCACATAGATTGTTAAGTAGGATCCGATGGAAAAGCGACATACCCATAATCTAAAAACAAATTAAAACAAATCCCTAAACAACACTTAATTAAGGGTCGGCTCTAGTAAACCAGAAAGCAACCTGCGACTCCAGCGTAGCGGCGGTAGGTTATACGGACATTGCTCATTCTAAATCCATTTAAAACCCGCAATTGTTCAAATAGTGTTTTTTTTTTAAATACCAAACTCTTGGGGACAAAATTCTTCATCCGAATGGCTTGGTAATTTTTCGCTATAATTAATAGTTACAACGTAAAAAAATATTTAAAATCACCCTATAGCGGTTACACGGACATTGCTCAGCCTAAATCCATTTAAAACCCGCAATTGTTCAAATAGCGTTTTAAAAAAAATACCAATTTCTTGGGGACGAAATTCTTTATGCGAATGGCTTGGTAGTTTTTCGCTATAATTAATAGTTACAACATACAAAGATATTAAAAATCAATATTTTAAATTGTTAATAAATAATAAATATCAAACCAAATGTTTTTTTCTTAGTTTTGGAAAAGCCATTTGCATGCATATTGGCCATAGCTTTAAAATGACATATCGTTCATAATTATCCGATTAAAAATAAAGGAAAAATTTGGATTTTAATTTAACATTGGTCTTATGGAGTGTCAACCAACATGGCCGACAGCTAGAGCCGACCCTTGTAAAGTTAAATCAGCCATTCAAGGCTATCGCTATTGCGAGCCCTTCTTATAGGCTGACCACTTTTATGTTTAACCAAATTGCTTACTTTTATTTTTTAAACTGGTAATTTTGGTACACAGCTTTGATTAGGAATAGACCATATAAATATCGTTTTAGTCAAAAAATTCTAAATTCCATTTACCCCTCTGCGTCCTCTGCGTTAACCGCAGCCTCCTTTCACTGCTGCCCAGCATCAATGTATAATTTACTACCACCATGGTTGTTGATTTTGGTTATAGGATTATTTTAGCATATTGTATATTAAATGTTGATATTGTTATAAATATAATTTGGGTCAACCATTCGGGAAAACTAGATTCATTTCCCGTAAGTCGCACCATGGTAAAGACTGCAATACTTTCTTCGAAATCTACCATATTTTAACAAATTTATGTATTTATTATAGACTAGGGAAAACCC
>JAGFPH010000034.1:610874-630948 GCA_018207615.1 Philaenus spumarius
CAAACTGCCAAGAAATTACAACAAAATATTACTTGAACATAAAAAAATTGTTTTCCTTATTTTGCAGAACTTAAAAGATTAAAATATAATAAATCAAGATTAAGTAATTAATTGCGAGCTTAAAGCACGCTACTGCACGATAGTTGTCTCAATCCAGGCATTATGGTATAAATGATGTTCTTATAAAAATGAGCAATGACGACAGTAAAAAATGAATCCAGAGTAAATTTTAGAAGAAGTAAAGCTAAATACCGTTGACAAAGATTAATGATGTTTCCCTCTCGCTTATTATAATACGGAACCCGGGTGTGTTGAGTGATTAGAACCTGGGAGTTGTGTAGCTTGGCACGTTATAATATTTTCCACTTGAAATAACTTATAAATTATCTCGACTTTTCACAAATTGGTGGTTTATACTAAGTGGAGTTTAATATTATTCATTTATTAAAATCTGCAGTAAGAATACTTTGTGGAAAACAAAAAAAGAGACGTAAATGAATGTTTCGTTATTAATGAAATGTGCATAAACAAGCTACCAGTACAGCACAAATTATCTTTAAGTAAATAATAAACTAAATATTTATCTACTTAAAACTAAAGAACCACGTATCTAGTTTCATGATATTATCTTTGTAGAAAAGTTGTATGCAGCTGTAGATCTGGACAGGCACATCTACCTGCACGAGTACTTTGACGCCCGAAGTAATATGTTTATTATGATATTATCAGCAGCAACATACATTTTGCAAATGATACAATCCCTTATGGTTTCAACTAGAATTGAAACTGAACACTTTTTTTTTAAATCTGTGTAATGGTTTGCTAGTTATAACAGAATATTCTTAAAACGTTTACAAGAAATTATCCTGTGAACACGACTATTTAGTTCATCCACGACTTGCACAACAAAATTAGTCTTACAACTAAAACAGTATAATCACTGGTAATCACTAGTAATCACTGGTTGTTAATTAATAGAATTACAATTGTAACGCACAGGTGATGATAACCACCCAGGTTTTTCGCCTTAAAGGGGGCGGGGGGGGGGACAATTGTATCGCAATTGTTCTCCTTACTTAAAAAGGTCATGCAGTCATTCGTAATAGTTATTGTGGCAATTTAAAACGTTCAATATTTATTGCTGAATCAAAAATGTATAAACTAACATAATGTGGTACTTTATGGATACAAAATGTAACGAGTACCTGAAATATAATAGCCATGTGATATGATAAAATGATATACTTCAAGATGTTAAAGGTTGTCGTGAACCTCGGACGATGTCGAATTCAGGTTGCTTTTCTCGCATTCTTATCTGTGGTTCACTATCGAAATGAGTAACAATCATCACCTAATCATTTTTAGCAAGGATATTAAACTCAAAATTTGCTGCAGCCGTTATCTTAAAGAAAACTAGTGGACATGGCAATGCTTCGCTATTGCTTGATTTACCTAACCTAAAATTATATTCAGTTTTTGATCCAAATCAGTTGTTGATCAAAATCAGCTGTTGATCAAAATCAGCTGTTTTAAGCTTTTCATACGAACAGCTGTTTTTTGTGCCCCTGATAAAATCAAAAGAAATCTTTCTTCTTCTTCCTTAAGATTGACCTTCCATAAGATTAACATGGCAACTTTGAGGGCCACTGGGGCGAAGCCCTTAACATACATTGAGCTCATTTTAAGAAAAGCACAACTTCAGAGTGAGCTCTGTAAAATGACACCAAAAACATCAAAATCGGTTAAAATCTCTAGGAGGAGTTCTACTCACAAAATAACCCCTAGCAAATTAATTATGTATATATAGATATAGATAGATTAAGACATCTAATCTATATATTTTGTTATTCTCGTCGCTGCGTCAAACACATATGCATCAAGAGCACGCTAACATCACATACACTTAGAAAATAGCTTTAAGTGATGCACATAATGATAATTAAAACACGTTAGCAGTGAATGTCAACACCTTTTACGACCGTGCAAAAGAAGAAGCAAAAGAAATCCAAAAGAATGTGATTTCACCTCCAAATATGCAGAGTTAGAATGCAATATTTCTCTCACTAGAACGAGCAGTTGAAGTTGAAGAGAAGAGAAGGGCACAAATCCGTAGAAGGAAAGACAAGTATTGCGAATTATTTGTTGTAATTATTGGAGAAGACTGTCTCGTAGTCTAGAATTGTTCGCTGAACCATATCAGCCACAATCAGTACCTGCTCAAAGTTAATACAATCAGTACCATGATTGCAAATATCTTTCATTTAGAGTAATTGTATTACTTACAGTGGCTATTATAGTTATGTTTTAGCTAAACCTAACGATAACTTAAAGATAGACCTTAAAGATGACTTAAAGATATGGTAACTTAAAGATCAAACCTTGAGCGTCTGGTGTCTCAGAAAGTTGCAATACTATTGAACAATTTCCACTACAATAAACGTAATTAATTATTTGTACTTGTGTTTGCCTTACTGGACTGGAATTATATTAATATAAATACCTTTTTGGAGTTTCTGCTCGCAGTCCTTTTTGGTTACAGTTTAAATGATGACGCGTTTCGCCTATTTTTGAGGCATTTTCGAATCAAATTAATTCAAAGTTTTGAAAATGGACTATTTGTGTTTTATGTACATATGTTTTAAATGTGTTAGTGTGTTTTTTAGTAATTGACGAGCATTATATATATGCTATAAAAAATTTGAATGAATTTGATTCGAAAATGCCTGAAAAATAGGCAAACGCTTCATCATTTAAACTTTGACCAAAAAGGACTGCGAGCAGAAACTCCAAAAAGGTATTTATATTAATAGTAATTAATTATCTTACCTAAGCGTATATTATTCAGCCAAAAATCTCAACTAACCGATTGATCTAACCTGCGACAGCTTCAATCCCAAGTACTAAATCTTGTAACATTTATACATTCACATTTTATAACCGAAGATACAGGAAACAATTTGCTTCAAATATTTGTTAAGATTGGTTAATATTTTATTTATATTTTTGAGAATTCTAGTTTGAAAGGAGCAAGCCTTACATTATATTGACTAACACGTCGAACAGACGATATTTTACCATAATTGTGTATTTTAGAGTGAAATATATTAATTTTATAATTGAGTAAAATACATACATTAATACTAACAGACAATCTGACTCGTTATTCCGGATGGTGTGTGCGACAAAAATCGATATTATTAAATACGTATTGACCCTAGCCAAAAACATATTTCCAAATACTCGTAAATGTATTTTTTGAGCGGCTTTCGTTTTCCCGCTGAGATTATTCAATCAGCTTTAATATCTTTCGTTCTTCGTTTTCAATTTAGTCAAGCTGTGATTTGAATCGATTCGGTTTACATTTCTTACAACTAAGGTTTATATCTCCGATTATACCTTCGAACCTTCTCTTCATTTTGTAAGGGTGGAATTGTTACCTGTCAGACATTTTATACTTCATATTAACTTTCAGCTTATAGTTGGCAAGTTTAATTGATTACATTAATTTTAATAACTTATTTTATAACAAACTAGATCAGACCCATGAGTGCTTTGCACCCCAAAGGTATTCCTTTATTTCTATACTAATACTGTATTATAAATAGGTAAAATTTGTTTGTTGTTTGTTTGTATGTAGGGGGTAATTTCTGGAACTACTGAACCGTTTGAAAAAATAGTTTTGCTAATAAAAAGCTACACTATCCACATAGGCTATAATTCATTTTAATAAAATTTTTTTTTTCAATATTTGTAAATTTAGTTGGCAAAACGTTCTTAGGTTAGGCCTACAATGAAGAACCAACACATGTAGATATTTTCATGTATTACCATAGCAACCAATTGAATAAAATAACAGATAAAACAGCTGTTTGCTCCAAATATTTCCATTAACAGCTGATTTCAAACTTTTAAGCAATTATTTCTATTTCTAACTTCTAGGTTAGGTTTTTATTAAAGTGTAGATCAGAGCCTTTGCTGGTTCGTTTAACCTTTATTATAACTGCTGTTATAAAATATTCGAAATAATTTGATTTGAACATTTAACATTATTTACCCTCTTAGGTTTGGGGTTATTATTAATCCTACACCTTTTATTATAAAGAAAACATAACATGATTATGTGCATAGAAGGTTCCAACGGGATTGGCAGGGGCACGCAGGGGTTTCCTTAGTATTTTATAATTCCTTTTTAATAATGATTAATCATATTAATCATATATATCCTTAACTCAAAAATGGAAAACAATATTAAATATCTAAATAATATAAATGATTACTATTTCGGTAAAACAAGAGAAGAGTTGAAAAAGACTCTTACTTAATCCAAAACAACAACATAACCTAGAAATTAGAGATAAAAATTATTTCAAAGTATCAAATCAGCCGTAAGTGGAAATGTCATTGAAAAATAAGGCTATGTATGTATGTTTACTGCTCTATGTAAACAGCTGATTACTTTAAAAAAGCTAACAATCTTCTATCAGCTGAGCTGTGCATTTTAAAAGGACAAATGGTATTTTTATTAAATCTCCATTGGACAATTTGAATAATAATCTACTCAGCGACCTTGCTTTTCATTACACATTTTATTTGCGTTTAGATAAAATGCCACAGTTTTGTGCCTGACTTTACCTTAATCTACCATTTTTATTAGATTTAGTAGACGGATTCCTTCTATTTTTATACCCACACACCCTTGTGTATCAGATTAAAACAAAATTCTGTTTATTGTAAAACTATATTTCCGTTTAATATATATTATATTATATTAGTAATACCTATAGACCTATTCGTCTTTAGTGCGAGCTAGGTTAGCTACAATACTTGGCACCTCTGATGATTCTCTAATCTGTTTACACATATTCTAAATGCTGTACATTTCCTGCGAGACTGGCATTGCACAGTTGCATTACCATGAATTATGCAGTTATTGCCAGGCATTTTCCTGCAAATGATCGCTTCGTAGTGTGATTACCATCTGTTAGTGTACTTCTTCTTGAATAACATCTGCAGTGAAATTTGAATTTATCGCGAGACCGACTCTGCAGATGTCTAGTCATTTATGAAAGCTGCAACAATGAAATGGGCTTTGAATTGATTGGATGTCTGAAAGGGGAACCGCAGAGACCAAAGTGAGAAACAACCGAAAGTGTGTATTTTTACCGCCCACATGTTATGGATTTATATTTTAAAGATTGTAGTAGTCTTAAAAGATGAATTACAATCTTTAAAAGATGAAGCTGTCGCAGGTCCGAACCCGTATTGAAGGTGGATTTCCCGTGTGTTATTTCACTTTGCGTTCTTCACTAGCCCCATGCGATAAAGAAATATACTTGTATAACATTTTACTAATCTTTTAGTTTTGAATAGTCTTTAAATACTTACCTTTACTTCGGCTCGCATTTAAGTGCCAAAGTATTAAAATCTTGTGAAAATTCTAACCCCCCCCCTTTTATGACTTTTCTCGCGTTTTCGAGGTCTGTGAACACGATAAAGCAATACAAAAATGTGTGTCAGTATGTGTGTCTGTCTGTCTGTGGACGCGATATGTGCCTCAAAGACGTCGTAGAAAACGTCGTAGAAAAAGATTTTGGCCAAAACCCTTGTAATTTTATTGCGGAGAGTTGAAAAGCTTTCTAGCGTGACAGCAACGTGACGTGCGTGACAAAAACGTCACATTTTTGAGTACTTAAAAAAACACGACCCCGAAGTATTGAAAAAATGTTTCATCTTTTCAGTTTGTTTCTGCGTTTAATGATACCTAGTTTGAAAATGAAATTCAAATTACAATCAATCCGAACAGTTATTCTTACTGGGTTTAAGAATGTTTTGCACTTGAGGAAAATTTGGTACCTGCCTAAATACACTTACTAGTAACGATTTTGTCTTAAAATTTCCATTTAAGGGTTGTTTTGTAAAACTGGTGAATGCAGATGGTATTTACAGACTAAATCTATGTTTATAACTACTACATTGTTTTGTTGTTCGGATCTATATAGTTATCAAATTGAGTACTGTATACATTCTTTTATTGTCCACAGTTCGTCATGATCTCTTTTGTTTTTTAATAAATTGTGTTATTTATTTTTTAAATACGATAACTGCTGTTTTGAAAATGAAGTTTATTTGAATCGAATTAACAGAATTAGTTTTTAAAACAAAGCTAGAAAATACAAAATATGTAGATTTTGTAATAATTAATAACAATATTTGTATATTTATACATTATTTTAAATTTGTTAATTATAATCGTATTTCGTTATTTGTTGTTTCAAAAAAAAATTGTGTTTTTAGAAATAATTTCTGTAAATAATATGTAAAGTCTTTTATATATACAAAAATATTGGTTAAAACTTTTACCACGGTGTTCAAGTTTCAATTTTAAATTATCCATATATCATAAATTGGGATGTATTTTCAATAAATCTTACTCGTACCAATGACACAAATATAAATTCAACAGTAAAAGTTGAAGTAGTAAGTATTGGCTGCTACGTGAACTTGTTCCCTGAGGCATACCAAGTTTGGGCAAGAAAAGCCTGGTCATTGTATCTCTGGACACATAACTGTACTACACCTTTTAGTTTTGACTTCTTGTAAATATAATAGAAAATACGTTTTGTTTGATTTAATGTTTACAATATAAACGTTGATTTTGAACAATTGAAAAAAGTAAAACATGTAGTACATCATTTACTTTTATCTACGATTGTATTGTGTAGTCAGTTTTTAACGTAGTAAACACATTTAAACACTGTAGGCTACAGAGTGTTCATAAAGTCCCTTTAACCCCCCACCCCCCGTCATTTATATCTTTTGTTTTGTTAACTTATTTTCAATAACAATCACGATGAAAAGATGGACACTTTTTTGAGACTTCGGCTCGTGATTTGTTTAAATACTCAAAAATGTGACGTTTTTGTGACGCACAAAGCTTTTCAACTCTCCGCGATAAAATTACGAAGATTTTGGCACCACCAGAGTTCAAATAATCGTGTCCACAGACAGACCTCATACAGACACACGGATACAATTCTTTTTATGCTTTATCTTGATTGGAGACCAAAGTCGAGAAAAGTCATAAAAAGGGGGGTAAAATTTGTAGAATGTTCGTAAGATTTCAATACTTTGGCATTTTAATGAGAGCCAAAGTAAAATAATAAAGGTTGCTAAACGGTCTTTATGTACACTCTGTATATTGTATAGTATTAATGTACCGGGTGTCCCACGAAGAGGTCCCTATTTTTGAATTATTATATTAGATCCACCGAACACTCTACAAACCTGAAACTCAACAGCCCTAACATACACATATGTAAAAGAAATACACCTGAGTATCAGTTAATTCTGACACATTAGGACAAAATGGCGGGATATCAAAGAAATAGTACCTTTTCGTTAAAATAGTTTTATTTGCTTAAGTTTTACAACATAATTATTGAATTTTAACGATGTTACTAAGCACTAAACAACGTTAGGGAATTAAAGATATAAGTAACTCATAAATAAATTAAATCTATTTGATCCATAAACCTTATTCCACCTTCTTACTGAATTAGGCGTATTTGGAGATTCCATGAAAGCAGCACATACGATTTCTTCATTTTCTATGTTGGAGGATCTATGGTATTTTTTTTTTTGTATTGACCCCGTTTCTAGTAGGATAGTCTTCCACTTACGAATAGATTTCCTTGACGGTGGAACTACACCTGGGTACCTTTCCCTAAAACACCTTATTGCTTCATAATCATTTTCAAAGGCAATAGCCCAGGAACAACATTTCACTTTTTGCTCAGTTGAAAACGGCATGGTACATAAGACACTTTACAATGCAACTTAATAACAAATGCCAATGTTTATTACCAAATATGTTCATTGTTGTGGATACACGCAGTCAGCTGATAGATTTAAAATAGTCTAAACAGCTGTAGCTGTTCCTATTCTAAATAAAAGTAGGTTTACCCTTAAAATACGATTGCTGATTTTGTTGTTTTTTTGTTTTTCCGCCATTTTGTTTGGATCAGTCAGAATTAACTGATACTGAGGGGTATTTCTTTTACATATGTGTTAGTCACGACTGTAGAATTTCAAGTCTGTAGCGCGCTCTATACGTCTGTCATATCAATTCAAAAATAGGGACCTCTTCGTGGGACTCCCGGTATTTGATTGAAGTATATCAGTCCTCATGAATAATGAGTTTTATTATTAATGACATTAAAAAAAAAATGTATCCTTTAATTGATTATTCCCAACAAGAGTAGGAGGTATGTAAGTGTTATGATTACGGTTATAGTAGCACAGTTAACAGCACCATTCTGAGTTTGTTCAACTATGGTTATACAAAAATCCGAAGAAAAATAATAAATTATGTTGTCTAAAACGGCAAGTAAAATGAGTCTACACAATTTGAACCAGATGTGTAATGAACTGAAAATAGAATTAAGGTAATGGACGTTTAGCTAGTTTTCAATCGTTTAGAACTGTAGTGTATTAGGGTTGGTAAGGAAGTCAATTTACTGTATTTTCGTTGTAAGATATGCAGTTAGATTTCACAACTGTGTAGTTTTTGAGTAGGAAACATATGTTTGGTTATCCCATTTTCTGTTTTATTTGTTACTGGTTCCATTTATTTTAATTTTCAATTTTTTTTACTAATAAGGTTGGCTAAATAATTTAAGAATTTAGTTGCAATCTCGCGCAATTATAAAAGACTAGGGGAAACTCCTGCGTGCTCCGCACGCCAACCCCGTTGGAACTTTCTATACACATAATCATGTTATGTTTTCTTTATAATAAAGAAGTAGGAGTAATACTAACCCCAAAGCTAAGACGGTAAATAATGTTAAATGTTCAAATCAAATTATTTCGTATATTTTATAACAGCAGTTATAATAAAGGTTAAAAAAAACAGCAAGGCTCAGGTCTACACTTTAAAAAAAACCTAACCTAAAAGTTAGAAATACCGTGCAAAGTTTGAAATTAACTGTTAATGGAAATATTACAGCAAACAGCTGTTATCTGTTATTTTATTCAATTGTTTGCTATGGTAAATATGTACATGTGATGGTTCATTAGTCTAGGCATAACCTAAGATTTTTTTGCCGACTAAATTTACAAATATTGAAATAAAAAATGTTTTTATCAAAATGAATTATAGCCTATGTTACTCAGGGATAGTGCAGCTTTTTATTAGTAAAACTATTTGTTCAATTGGTTTAGTAGTTCGAGAGATTACCCCATACATACAAACAAACAAACTTTACCTCTTTGTAATATTAGTATAGGATTAATATAGAACAAATGAGTACAACTAGTAGGATTTTTGAATGTTCTTAAAAATAATAAACAGACCGGAGAAAGGTCATTTAGGATTGCTCCATAAGGATTATTTACATTAGTTATTTAGTTCAGAATTATTTTAGGGCCTACATAGCTAAATATAATAATAAGTTATTTTAACATAAATAACACACTTAGTATATTATAAGTCTCTCACTGTCTACCTCTCTCAAAAGTTTCGTTTCACGAGATGTTGGTCATAACAATCCATCAACACGCCAGACACTCATTATAAGGAGATACGTTTAGGATATTACAAAATCAGTTTCAGGAGACCGTTTAAAAACAGTCAAATAATAAAGCAAATTTAACTCAACAATATCCTTTTCACCTGCACCTCTTTTTTTCATTCTTGCATATATTATTTCTCAAAGGTGTTTTTTTGTCCCTAAGCGATATCTCCCGTAATTCTTCATCAAAATTAATCATTCAAGCATCATTTTAAAGCTTATGTTAACCGTTATTGACGAAAAATAGACAAACAGCTTAAAATTTATGTTTTCGTTACACAAATGTATTAAAAAAATCATTTATATTATACTTCATATGGTTCTTAATCAAAGTCACCATCTGCGATAACTCCCTTCATTCTTCCTCTAAATTAACCATTTAAGCATCGTTTTAAAGCTTATGCTCCCCGCTATTGATGAAAAATAGACAAACATCTTAAAATTCATGTTTTCGTTACAAAAATTTATTTAAAAAACTTGTACATTATACTTCATATGGTTCCTAATAAAAGGCGCCAACTGTTAACAATCTGCTTAACTAATATGATAGCTAATAGTTATATTGCTTACATTATATATGCAATTGTGATCTATCACACAAATCAATCAAATTAAACCAACGTAAATAAATAAACGTAATTTACTTAATTAAATATATGTATTAAATCAGGTAAGTAAGCCTACTCCTAACTTGTGAAATACAGTATTCGCACGAGTCAGCTAGTTACATAATAATATTTGTTGTTCTTTAAGGTATTTGTATTATACAAGTTAGATTAATAAAACAAGGATTAGCCTAGTGCACGTAAGCCAAGCGCCGGTAAATAATAGTCACAAATCTGCGCTACTGTGTTTAAAATCGCAACTGTAGCAATACTAGCCACTGCGAGTGCTTTTCTTCAATCATATATACTGTACAATTTTCGTATAAAGTCCAAATTTAACTTAGAGGAACCTGCCTGATGTTCTAATCATATGTCATCATATAAACGTATCTTAATGTAATCTTGACCCATAAATGACCCATTATCTTAAAAATGATCCATTTTAGAACTTATTTGTGTATGTATATAACGGTTCTAGGTGTTCATCACGATAGCCAGAGTATCAATTAAAACAGGCTCTACCGTAAATTCTTTAAAAACCTAATTTTTACATTTCATGCACATTTCTTTTTAGGTGCAAAAATATAAATTCAAATAGTAGCTCGGTTTTTATAGTAAAATTTTACTTTTACTTCGCAGGAGCAAAATTACGCTGCCATTAGTAGTGTTACTTCAAAAAAATTCAAGAAATCAGTCGCGGGACTGCCGACAGAAGTAACAACTGTAATGAATATAAATCGTTTGTCATATTGGTTTAGTCTGAAATTTGATTACTTTTACACTACGAAATAAACTATTTTAACACAACTTACAAAAAGAGTAAGCACAATGTCCATTTCATTGGTAACATACAGGTATTTTATATCGTGATTCGATTGTGGTACACTACGGTACGGCGCGTGAGATTTCATTCGAATACCCACGCAAAAGTGCCGAACGGGCCATAAGAAGTTTTCACTTTTCAAAAATGTGGTTTACGTGTGAGAGAAAGTTTGGGTGATTTTTTTTATGTATACTTGAAATATACGTGGTTTAACGTTAAGATAGAACAGAATTAAGTTATTACTTATAGTAATTTGAACTAAGTTAGGAAAAAGAACAAACCCATATGTTGCTTCATGCAGGATACATAGATGATGTTCCTGACACATAACTCAGCCGAAAACCAGTTCTGCCACTCTGTGATTAGATCCATTGATTTCTACAACTGGTTCTTCCTGTAAGACTCTTTTACAACCAGTAGTCTATCGACCATATTTATAGTCTGCTACTGCAATCAAAGTAACTTCTTTAGTATTTATTTCAAACAAATATTAGTCAACATAAAAAAAACTATATTTAATATTTGGGCGCTTAAAGGAATTCTACAAGTTGGAAAATTTGATTTAAAATAAATATTTAGGTTTTTGCATTTCATCAAATTTTGCTCTTCTATCTTGTCAAAACAAGAGATTTTGTTAAAAATAGAATCATTTTTATATGACACCAAAACACGAAACTAATTGCAAATATTCTTACCGTTGACAAAATCCTGACAGTTTTCTACTTTCGCCTTCCTTTTAATAATCTGCTTCCGGGTCAACAGATTATATATTTTTGAGTATTGCAAAATGACTTACAAGTTTCCTTAGTAAAAAACCGAACGAATTTATGGCTGGGGTAATTAGTTTAAACAGATTTTAAACTTAACAGATTTTCTTTTAACTAAAATGTCAAAGCTGTGAAAAGGCTTGGTTATACTTTTGGTTCGTACTTCGACATCTTTGTCATCTCAAACATCTAGTGTAGGCAAACTACCAATTATGTTCACAGGTAGATTCACCTGGACATTGTACTTTATTTTATTTCCCCCCCTTTCATTTATCTCTTGCTTTTTCTGCCTGAAGATATTATAGTAGGTCTGTAATTAGAAACAGAGTTCGGCAGCAAAATCAAGATCTGCTAACAATTTCAGTGTAATGCTGAATACATCTTATGAGATAACCTCGTTCAGTTTTACCCTAATATATACTAATATTATAAAGAGGTAAACATTTTTTGTTTGTATGTAGTATTAAAAAAATAGTTTTATTAATAAACTAGTGGACCCGGCAATGCTTCGCTATTGCTTTATTTAATTTTAAGGGTAGTTATCAAATTTCATTCTTTTGACTTAAGTTATTGAATTGCAAATGGTGTTTATGTCAACAATTTATATAAAAAATTTATATAAACAATATTTTAAACAGAATATATGTAAGTAAATAGATATGTAACAACCGATGTTTGAATTGAATTATAATATGTACAGTAAGCATTTTTCGTTGATTTTTGTTTGTGTTGTTTGTCAATCTAACCTAAAAAAGCTGTTTTGGTTTTTGAAGAATAATAACCCGATTATAAATTAGAGAAATTGGTTGCAAATAAAAGTGTTTTGGTTCATTGTAGGCCTAACCTAAAATTATGTTCAGTTTTTGATCCATAACAGTTGTTTTATTTACAATAATATGTAACAACCTAACAACCGATGTTTAAATTGAATTATAATATAGTAGGCCTAAGCATGTTTTCTTGATTTTTGTTTGTGTTTGCTTTTAATTTGTCAATCTAATCTAAAAAGCTATTGGTTTTGAAGAATAATAAACCGATTATAAATTTGCTAAAGTTGCTATGGTAATGAATGTAAACAAACATGTGTTACTAAGCATTTTATACGAACAGCTGTTTTTGAGCGCTATGGTCTTGAGTCCATACAAAAGAGGCTGTTTAGTTTTTTCCAAATTTGAAACTTTTTCGGGAAACTTTTCAAATTTTTCTTTATATAAAAACCTAGTTCGGACTATTACGAACATTTTAAAACAAAAAATTGCCAAATTGGTCCAGCAGTTCTCAATTGATGCTATTTCAAAGAAACAGCAATTCATTTTTATTATATAGATACTACACTATCAGTGAGTAACATAGGCTATAATTCATTTTCATAAAAACATTTTATATTTAAATATTTGTAAATTTAGTTCGAAAAAATTCTTAGGTTAGGCCTAGACTGATGACCTAACTCATATTTCTTGAATGTATTTACATTCATTATCATAGTAACCAATTGAATAAAATAACAGATAAAACAGCTGTTTTACTCTAATATTTCCATTAACAGCTGATTTCAATCTTTGAAGCAATTATTTTTATTTCTAACTTTTACTTTAGGTTTTGATTAAAGTTTAGAGCTTGCTGGTTTTTTAAACATTTGTTATAACTGCTGTTATAAAATATGCGAAATAATTTTGTTTGAACATTTAACATATTTACCATCTTATCTTTGGGGTTACTATTAATTCTACACCTTTATTTTAAATAAAACATAACATGATTATGTTTTTAGAAGGTTCCAACGGGGTTGGCGTGTGGAGCACGCAGGGGGTTCCCCTAGTATTTAATAAATTAAGACAGTCTTATCCTGCGTGATACCTACTCTCAATTGTAATGCTTAAAAATTGCTATATGAAATACTAAAATAGTTTATACGAATGCTTGAAATTTAAATTGACTAACTCGCGTTATACAATACCATCGCCATATCAAATTCCTTTTATTTTGCTACATAATTGCAAAATAAACGATATTGTTAACGGCACAAATTGCAATATAACAAATAATTTAAAATTTATAAAATCCCTGGAATCTAAATTGGATGCAAAATGGGATGACAAATCCAAATTGACAGTCGAATTGGCAATGAATCCCAACTCCCGAGTGTGTTACAGTGTGTTACAAACCTTTTTTGAAACGTTCAAAGCTCTTCTCTAATTGATTCTAAAAAAAACGTCCTCTAGCAGCATCGCTGTTATTCAATTTAGTATTTATTTTTACTGTTCCTGTGGGAATGTGATCCCTTTTACATGCACCTTCAGTTAATTAAATAGGAAAGGAAGTAAAATCTTGAATCATAGTAGTTCTGAGATAGTTAACAGAAATTCATCTGACATAGAATATCTTTTAAATGTGGTTTTATATTTATTACAATATTTATGTGTAAAAATACATAAACAATAATATGAACTTAGGCTATATACCATCATCAGTTTCAAAGGGGAAAAACACCAATGGGTATGGTGTTTTCCCCAAAAGCCTCTCGCAGTGTAAGCACTCTGTTCTGTGTAGCAGCAATACAATTTCGAATTCAAAACCACACTGTTCAGCCAATTGCCAACTTTTTTTCTTTCCATCATTGATTATTTTATAATGTAAGTAGTACAAGACCAGTCCAATGGAACCTCCTTATCTTTATAAATATGTCTACAATCAAGGTTAAAACAAATATTTGTTTTCGTTCCTCTTCCAGACTTTTCCTTCTTCAGTCTCTTCATTCAAGTTAGAACTCATCATATTCTGTGTTTAAATAAGTCCTTACATCGCAAATGGCTGTGGCAGATTGTAATGCTAAATGTATTCCCATTATATTTAAGTACACGTCTTCCATGTTTTTTGTTGTTTTTGTTTTTATGTTTTTAATTTCACTCCCTTATTTTGCACCGTCTTAAAATTATCATGAAAACAAAGTTTTCTCTTCTTGTACTCTACTTAGTTTTCCCTTCAACTAATGCTTCCTTTCGTAATGCCTTAATCAATTATCAAATAGATACATCTAATATTAATATATCAAAAACAAATTGTGGAGACTATCCAAATATATTAGTTATATAAACATATAATTCATAAATTTTATAGAACTTGTTCTTCAATGACATGTTGGTTCTGTTTTTCTTGTTGAGCCTTGTCATTTTTAAAACCAACTGTTTAAATCAGCTCAGTATTATTAAATAAGCGTAAGTCCTTATAAGGGAATATATTAAATTTATATGGCACGCCTACGACATTGAAATAAATAAACTAATATTACTCTATTGACCACATTAGACTAATAACTTAATGAACCCATAAAGTAGCAATTTTTCACAAAATTAGATAGTTCAAAGAAATTTCAAGATTTTGTTAAATATACTGTATTACAGTAGTCAAATTATATTAAATTTATAAATTAAATTAAAGGTAAATAATAGACTATCAATAATGATGTACTTGTTTTGCCTGTCCCTAAATAGCCTATTAAAATTTTGTTTAGTGTGCAAGTAGCTAGAAGGAATAGCCTATGTTTAATTTTTATCCGTGCTATATACTGCAATAAGATGTGTAATTTTATATTTTCGTGTAGCCCATGCTCTGTTTGTCTATAATATTAAGATGTATTTAATTTTAATTGTATTTTATGCTCGATGTATATAGAACAGTTATTTAATAGTTTTACTTTATGTCTATATTTTAATACTGCATTTAATTAACAAAAAAACTGTCAGGCCACTATAATGTGATGATTATTGAGTACAGTAGTAAGTAAGAGGTTTTTATAAAACTCAACATCATTATTCATTGTAGGCTAAATTTATTTCCGTATTCCTGATGATAAAAAATATTTGAAAACACATGGGATTTAACTATTTACTTTGCCTTCCCCAAAATCAACCCATTTCCTTCATATTTGGTATAAAAATAATCACGCGATCAAAACACAGCTAGTGATATATTTTGTTTTAAGTTTTTCTTTCAATTAAAAAAGTTTGCATAATGACACTGGGACAAACAGCAATAACTCTAATACAAAGGCAGACGACAAGAGAACTGAAGTTTATCTTGTCATTCAATAAATTTTGGCTCTGATTTTTTGTTGCGGCGTATATCTCGAATTCTCGAGTGATGACATTAATCGGTCCTTCTTACATATGTGAAGTAATTCAAGGTTTTGGTCTATGTAAGTGTATTTGTGGTCGTAATCTATAAGGTGTTGGGCGAAATGGGATTTGATCTAAATTTTTGTATGTCGTGGTGTGTGTTCTTTAAAGCGAGTGATAAAGATCGTCCTGTCTGGCGATGTAGAATTTATCACAGTCTGTGCATCTTAATTTGTATATACCGGATAAATTATTTTTGTTAATTGGGAAGCTACTTTTTGGGCCTAGGATATTAGTTCATTTGTTTGTCGTTTTGTACGATAAAACTATATTATGCTTCGTGAGCTCTTTCCTGAGTCGGAACTCCAGACTTCTACCGAATTCAATCGATATATATGTTTTTTGGCCTTATTTTCCATGAGAAGATTTTTTGGCAACTTATTGATTTGTTTTTTCTTCATAATTATTATCCTGTCTACTATTGCGGGATTGTAACCGTTTGCAATAGTTACAATGCAATTTATATGCTTTTGAAGGGCGTTCGAGTCATTTGTCAATCGTTGTTATTAGTGTGTAGCTGTGGCTGGGTTTCAGTTTTAATATGTCAGTTTTATAATAAAATTATTATTGAGTTTTAGTTTATTTTAAAATAAATTTTGTTTGTATAAATTTGTAGCAATAAAAGTTTTTCAAAACCTAACAAAAGCAGTACTCTACTTTATCCCTTCTTTCTCTGGCCTCCTTTTTGTTTCTATGAATGTCAGAGAGTTGTACCCACACGGTATTTTCAAAATGTTTACCCTAAAATCTTGACCGTGACGCTTTAAACGCTTTAACTTTAAAAATCGAGGTTTCCGTACCCAAAACATATAAAAAGATACCCCAAGCTTTATTTTCCATATTTTAACCCTAAAATAGTAACCCCGACGAGCTTCGACTTTTTAACTGTCAAAATCGGTTTTCCCGTACCCAAAAATCTAATAAACGATACCACACATGGTTTTCTCAAAATGTTGACCCTAAAATTGTGACTCTGACGCGCTACGACTCTTTATCTGTCAAAATAGGTTTTCCCGCACCCAAAGACATATAAAACAATATCCCACACGGTGTTTAACAAATTTTGATTCTAAATTCGTTGCCCTGAAGCGCTACAACCCTTTCTATATCAACATCGGTTTTCCCATACACAAATAAATATTAAACCACACAACATTAAACTACACGGGTTTTTCAAAATGTTGACAAAAAAGCGCGAATCTGATGCGCTACGACTCTTTAACTGTCAAAATTGGGTTTCCCGTACCCAAAAACATATACAACGATAACCCACACGGTATTTTCTAAACTGTGATCCCAAAGTAGTGACCCCGAAGAGTTACGACCCTTTCTCTATCAAAATAGTTTTTTCATACACAAAAACATATAAAATAGTACCCCACACGGTATTTTCAAAACGTTTACACCAAAATCGTTACTCCAAGCGCTATGACCCTTTTTATATCAAAATCGGTTTACCCGTACCCAAATACGTTCCGTAGTATCTTCAGTAGTATAGGCTATTAAATTGTACATTTGCTCGTTTTGGTATACTGCTTAACACATCAAGATACATACACATATACACCAATCAAGACCACCCTACGTTTAACGCGTAACGAAATTTTCTCTACTCTGTCTAAAGAAGTTTCAGTTAAAAAAGCTGTAACACAATATTTATAGTATTGCATAGTTTATCTACATCTTGATTAACCGGAGTGGTTAAACTACATTTTTGTTTCGTTACAAAAACCAGAGTACAGACAAAATTTAAGACAATGTATGGAGATGAAAGAAAGGTGAACCGCACCTAAAACTTAATAAATCATTAATTTATTATGCAAATTAATTAATACTAGTTATTTGATTAAATGTGTACCGCCTTAATGTTTGCATTATATCTAATTACAAAGATAACGTAAAACAGGCTCCGAGGCCTGCTGTCTGACCATGACTTCTAATTCCATCTGTCAAACTACTTTGATAACTCCTGCAATTATTAGTAATGATTAAATTAGGATTCAATTACTCTAAATTGCATATTTAAATGAATATTACATGATGATGGGGCAGGGCTTATTGATGTCAAAAGTTGAAATAGCCCTTAGTCTGAATATACTGGTGTTTTATTTGGTTACTAGCCCAGTCGGTATAGGTTACAACTACCAGTAATTTGCAATACGGCTGATTTTTTTTATAAGTACCTTAAAGTATGTAGATTAACATATAAAAAAGTTTACCAGTCTATCGATTTCCCAAAGTCGAAAAAAAATCGATTATCATATTTTTTTTACTATCCTTAATATTTCGAGCTGGGATGAAGATAAAGAAAAATATCGTGTAGGGGTGGTATTTTTCAACAAAAAAGGTCATATGTATTTATTTCGTTCGAGCAATGGTTTGTCTGGAAAAAAATAGATAATGCATGTATGTATTTTGCAGCAGGGGAAATCACTAAAAGGGGACATCTTATTCATGTATGAAGCTTTGGCTCATTCTAAATTGGCCGAATTTTAATATATCGAATTGAAACTTGACGTAGAAGTTAAAATATATATTTTAAACATTTATGCTGAGTCTCAGCTTGTTATCTTGAAAATGACCCGATCTAGGAGTCGATTTCGATTATCGCTTTTAGGAGTACCGGACCCACCAATTCATTTTAAACAGCTCCAGTTTAGAAACTTAAATATCAACCTGAAAGTTTTTTTTACAAGTTAAATATATAGATTCAAACAAGATCAAGGAGTATAAACCTTTTTTATTATTTACTTTTCAAAGCACAAGTAACTTAAAAAAAGTATAATTTTAGACCTTTTTAGATTTTTTATCAAAACGCTTGAGTTAATCGGCTGCAGATTAGTCAAATTTTTAAATATAGTTTTTAAAATAAGTATAGCAAAAAACAATTGTATTTTTAACTTATGTACCAATTTTTAAATCGATATGTTCAAAAATGTCGAAAATAGAGTCGTTGAATCCAAAGGTGTTATAGTTAAAACGAGATAGGTAAAAAAGAAGACTATTTTCAAGTGCCTCGTTTTTAAAAATAGCATGACAAAAATCGTTCATACTTACTAAGAATATTTATACTGGTGTACTCAACTTGTAAAACAAATTTGATGTTGATATTCCAAAAATTGACGAAACTGGAATAGATTTAAATTAGTTCGTGGGTCCAGTACTCCTAAAATCGATAATCGAAATCGACTCCTAGATCGGGCAATTTTCATGATAACAAGCTGAGACTCGGCATAAATGTTTAAAATATATATTTTAACTCCTACACGGTGGTATTTTTTATTTTTCTCTATCTTCATCCCAGCTCAAAATATTAAGGATAATCGAAAAAAAGTGATAATCGATTTTTTTCGACTTTGGGAAATTGATAGACTGGTAAACTTTTTTTATGTTAATCTACATACTTTAATGTACTTATAAAAAAAATCAGCCGTATGGCAAATTACTGGAACTTTTGGTCTAAATTTACCCCTACCGACTGGCCTATACAGTTTCATAGTGGAAAGGGCACGTTTTAGTATATTTATGTACCCGAATTATTTAAAATGTGTACGTACAGTTTTTCGCCTTAATATTGAAGACGCGGTGTGGTCGAGAGGCTAAATGCGTTAGTCCGGTCTGTATTTGGTACCTTATAAGTCCGAATGTGGCTACAGACTATCGATTTATTTGAGCTGTAGCTCAATAAATAAATACATAAGACGCTGCTCCCCCGTCTTCATTAGTCTTACTTGCATAAAGTAAATACATCAAGCAACACAAAAACAAATGAAAAAGTCTACTTATTATTAGCGAATTTCCATAAGAAAAATGAGCTATTGCAGTGACCCTTGTGGTGCGAAATAAAGTCGGGAGTAGTAAATGAGCACCGATCATGGTCCCCAGAACGGACGCATTTTAAGTTCGATTTGGTCCAAATTTGGTACACTGGTTGTCTACGTCGTTCGGACGAGTTCATTAGCAAAAATACCCAACAACTGGAAGCACGTTTTTCGACCGGAAGTAACATATGTACATATTATGTTCCCCTCTAACGCCCGCATTTTAAGTCCGATCTGGTCCAAATTTGGTACACACGTTAGTTGTCTACGTTAGTAAAAAAATCCAACACCCGGAGGCACGTTTATTGACAGGA
>JAGFPH010000034.1:630958-645570 GCA_018207615.1 Philaenus spumarius
GTTATCTATGTCGCTCGGACGAGTTCGTTAACAAAAAAAATCCAACAACCGGAAGCACGTTTTTTGACAGGAAGTAACATATGTACATTCGCACTCTAACGCCCGCATTTTAAGTCCGATTTGGTACTCACGATGGTTTAGTTGTCTATGTCGCTCAGACGAGTTCATTAGTAAAAAAAACCCAATAACCGGAAGCACGTTTTTTGACCAGAAGTCATCTGTATATATGTGTTTGCACTCTAACAGCCGTATTTTAAGCCCGATTTGGACCAAATTTTGTACATGCGTTGGTTGTCTATGTCGCTCGGACGATTCGTTAGCCAAACAAATCCGGAAGCATGTTTTTTGACTGGAAGTAACATTTGTATATAGGCTACGTATTCGCACTCTAACGGCCGTATTTTAAGTCCGATTTGGTCCAAAATTTTGTACATAAGCCAGTTGTCTACGTCGCTTGGACGAGTTCACAACTAAACAAATAATCTAAACAAATATTTATCTAAACAGATAAATGTATGATATTATTCTGCACATTTTGTTTTTTTTACACGACTTTATAGCTCGCTTGGTTCCCAAAAAAGTACCCGGTGCCCGTTGGTTATTTTACCTAGGGGGCGTCTTCTGATCTTTTGCCGACAGCCGAGTTTGTACGCTACGAGCAAAGCGAAGCAGTCCATTAACCTGAGGCCGCAATGATCGGATATCTAACTGCGAGTTTTTCAGCTGTGAGTGGAACGAATTAGCGCGTGGGTCTAAGCTGGTTACTTAGGTGCAAACAAATTCTACTAATATATTTCGTACCCATAGGCAGCTATTCAGCGCCTTCGGAAGTAGATCAATTTCCCAAATAGTTACGTTGCAAGCTTATGTACATATTTTTTTAAATATGATCCCATTAAGATCTCAACATGAAATTTTGTACAGAAGTTACTAATAATATTAAGAACGCATGGTATTTTAATTTTTTTTTAAATCATATGTGTTTTTGGAACTAACTTTTAAAATTTTGATTTTGGGGTTTGAAAATATTAAGTACTTGAAATACTGTCATGTTGTATATCAAATGAAAGCTAATCGATTTCTGAAAAATATGGTCTTTTTCTTATCTTTCTATCTCGATTCTAGCCTGAGATATTAAATAAAACGTAAACCAACGTAAGATTTTTAAAACCGTACTAGATAAAAAATTATTTTTTTAATATTAAATGTTCTTTTAAATCTAGTATAAAAGATCAGCCCCATACAAGAAATAGTGAGGTAATTTTGGATTTGATCACTTTGTATGGAATCACCCGTTTTATATTTTCATCTAAAATATGTTTTAAACACTTAGCAGGTTGAACCTTCCATAACATAATCATTATAACCTTATCATAAATAATACATTATTTTAACACCTTCACAAATTGAACGACTAAATTACACATTAAGTAGCGTAACAATAACATATTTAAAATGTAAAGTTGTCCAGAAATCATTATAAATTAGAATTGTTGTAGAAATTATATTTTAAATTTGGCGTTAGGCAGTTACATTTTAATAAAATGCTTTCTACATAGGAATTGTTTTCAAAACACTCAACGTTTTCGTAGGTCTCTAAAGTATTAATTTTATTTCCATAGTCTTTTACAATTAATTATTTAATAATTAATGTCTTAAAATACTTTTTTTTATAGTTCCATATGTCAATATCGACATTCTTTTTCCATTGAGCTTTTTGTTTCCGTTAAAAATATCTTTTTATGAGCAACAGCTGCGTTAGTATATATTTTATACTGACGTATTTTATTTATTTTATAAGGCCGTAACATGCCTCACACTACAAGATGGACAAGGAAGCCTATCAAAAAGCTTATTCAGCTGTTAAGACTCTATTCTAGGAGGGATCTAATCCTTCCCCGTTATATTTGACTCCACACTTGATGTCTCCTTATATTTCAAGAATAACTGTATAATTTTTTTTAATAACTGTATCATAATTTCCTAATTTACTGTGCCAATTACTGCAGCTAACATACAAATAGGCTCCTGTAGACGACCATAACAACTAACTGCAATCGATTTTCGCGTTACATAAAACCTTGCAATTGGTTTCATTAATAATTTAAACTCTACTGGTTACAGTTATATCATTGTAAGTAATACAATGCACAATAGTGTAGAGTCACAGATCAATAGATGAGAGAGAGGGCGAGAGAGAGAGAGAGAATGTTATAAATCATTGACAGAGTACCTGTAAGAACAATATCTGTCGTACAAGTTGGAATAACCGACTTGTCAGATACGTCTGCAGGAAAGTGAAGCTCTCTCGGCCGTCACTCAGTTCGCTATCAGACATAATGTGTGGTTTTATTTATACACAAGGACAACGGAAATGTAGTGAAATACTGGCCTCAGTTCTATAAATCTTGATACAAAATTTGTTTCCATTATTGAAATAATGCAGCAGACTTCTCCATTAATGTAATCTTTTTGTTAGATAAAAAAGGTAACATTTTTGTAGCCTATATACTTTAAAAAACTAAGTATTTGTGAATATTTTATCAAAACAAGTTTGTTTAGTGGTTGGTTGTTAGCGGTGAAAATTGGGAACAAATTGGGTAAATTGTTTAGTTTGAATAATATTTTAAATGGAACTTTTAAAAAGTGATACTAAAAGCTTTAATAAATTGGAAAAGTGATAGTATTTATTTAATATGTTTAAATGTGTGTTAATTTGTCTTAATCTTAACGCAAATTGCAATTTGGAACAAGGAGACAAGGAGGTTATCGTCTTTTGCCTATTTCTCTGTGTAAAATACATACAAAAAATAGTGTTATTAAAAAATAATAATAAAGCAGTCTCGGCACTGCCGACAGAAGTGAAAACTGTAATAAATATAAATCGTTGGTCGTATTGGTTTAATCTGAAATTTTATTATTTTAACACTACCAAGTAAACTATTTTAACACAACTTACGAAATGAGGAAGCACAATGTGTACTTCAGAGGTATTACCAAGTAAACTACAGTATTTTAACACAACTTACGAAATGAAGAAGCACAATGTCCATTTCAGAGGTATTACCAAGTAAACTATGTACTCAGCTTTATACACAAGTGTACTACATATATATAGTAGAGCGTGACGGAAAAATGCGAGACGGTAAAATCCGATTCACCGCAACAAAATCTTTTGGACGCGGTGCGCCTATTTTCACTTTAAAAATATGGTTGCTTTTTTGACAAGTGAATTCCAGTTAGACTTAACTAGATAACTTTTAAAATAGCTAACCAAATTCTGAGCTATTTGTATTCCTTTCAAAAGTTCGTTGCTATTCGGCGCATTTACATACTATATATTAGTTTTGAACCTTTTAGGCCTACTTATTCCTAAAATCTGGAAATTATGAAAGACAGACATTCTTATCTCTATTTATATATAGATTTTAAATATATAGAGAGCTTTACTTAATCCTGCTAGTACCTGTCGCACTAGTAAGTAAGCAACAAATATCTAGGGCAAACAATTGCTTACTGTAATAAGCAAGATGATTTATTACACATAAATCGTTTATTTAAATAACATTAACGTTTTGTTTACAGAGGCGCCTTCTCAGTGGTGCGAAGATGTGTACAGAAATCTTCAGGGCTCGAATTTGCTGCGAAGATTATCAACACCAAAAAACTTTCAGCAAGAGGTAATTTGTGTTTTCTTTTTAATTTAGTAGTTGAGATCCATTTGTTTCAAAAAGGACATGTATTGTGGTCTACAGACGGCATTAAGATGTAACATGTAGTGGCTCATAAAACTGCTGTGTGTTTAGTAACCGCAGGCTAGAAATGTGGTTTCAGTAACCACTCGTGTGGTTTTAGTCGAACGTTTAAATTGAAACAGCATCGTGTTATTTGTATTTGTTCCATACACATACCCTTTATTGCTCGTCCGGTGCTTATCTTGTAAGCGTGCTTGGTCCATAGTATACGTGGGTCGTAAACACACTCTGTTCCCGACTGGTTACGATACGTGAACTAACGATTAATAAGGCAGTGGGTTACTGTAATGTTATTTTTAGATATATTAACAAACATTTAATTGTGATCATTAACTTTATCGCCACACACTTTTTGAAAGAGCTGATTCAGCTAAAAGTCACATTTTTTGCAAATACTTTGTCATTTTCGGATTTTAAGAATACATTCAGATTACATTACGCAAACAACTAATATCAGTGTGAAATATTATTATATTGTACCCTGTGACTTCGTGTCTTACTTAAGAGTTACGTTTGGATGTTTATTGACTATGTTAAAATGTACGGTTTTTAAGTAATTTAGGTTTGAAATTTTCAAACCGCCTCCATTTTGAAACGCATGATTGGATTTAATCGCTTATTTTTCTTGATGTATCATTGTTAAGTTAAACGTCATGCCAAGTTTGAACTCAATCAGTCAAACATTTCTCTAGATATGAATCATTTTGTATAAAAAAACAAAATGGCGGATATCTGGAAAACGAAGCGATTTCTTGCTTACTGTATGTTTATAAAGAACTGTATGTTTATTTTTAGCTATAGAATGAGCTTACGAGAGATTGCCGCAAAGTTCTGAATGAATCACTCTATATAAATCGCTTGAGTAATATGGTTAGCAATTAATTGCTAAGTGAAAGAATCTCAGTACTGATTTGGTAACGATTATCATGTACAAATTTATCTAGGTTTCTAATCATATATAGCGCTGTTTATAAAATGGAGACAAAAATCAGAGCCAGATCTAAATTTTGTAGCGGAATTTAAATCAATCTACACCAGAAATAATTCAGAATACGTGTTGATAAGTGTCTCTTAGAAATATAGGCCTACTCCTTTGACAGGATATTAATTATAGTAATAAATAGGTAACAACAGATATTTTATGTATGCAATGTACGTAAATAATCATCTTCAATTACATGACGCGCTAATTGCCGTTTAAATATAAAACAATTTATATTTAATTCGTAAGAAATTAATTCTTTTCCTCTTGTTCATATCCCGAAGAATCGGATTCTTACGTTACCATGTTTTAGGAACAAAACATGAGATTGAAATAAAACAATACAACCCCAAAAAAATGTCGTTAGAACTACTTTTTATTGTGTTTCTTAAAAATAAGGGTAAGAACTATTAGTTTGTGGAGTAATTGTTGTTTAAACTTTTTCAATTTTGAGCGAAAGCTTATCTCAACATACAGTAGAAACCAATATAATGTGTTGATTGTTTTAGTATTTATTGGATGTTATATTTCTGTAAACGTCCAACTTTATTAACCAACAAGTATTAAGTAAATAATCTAAATATTTGAGTGTAGGCTATATGATCAAAAATACTTCAAAATATAATTTAGACTATTTATATTATTTGTTTATAAATAGTGTGCAATTAATAGATTATTATCAACTGGAGAGCGTGTGATTAAGCTGTAGTAATAATGGCGACGAAATCATAAAATTTAAGTGTTGTAATTGGCTAATTACTACACTAGCCAAGTAATTAATACTTGGCAGAACGTAACCAACATTTTGAGTAGTCCTTAGTAAATAGATAAAACAGTCCCATTTCAGGTTATGTTAATGTTATGAGTGGTAGCTATTATTAAAAGCGATTATAGGTATAATTTAGTGTTACTTGTAATGGATTTATGAAAGAGTGTTGACTATTATTAAAAGATCTCCAAACAAGTATGTTTATGCTTCTGACATATTGGCATCGTGATTACAATAATTACAGTGATGGTATATCTACTACTCTAGTCAAATAATTACTGTATTTCGGCTAGTATTAAGTGATTTGCCATTTAGTAGCAAATTTGATCATTATGGCATTTTCTAACGTGTTTATTTATGCAAACTACTCATTATGATTAACTTGTACAAAGTTATATCATGAAAATAGTTTTTAAAACACTAAAACTGAGTATTTGGTAAATTTAGAAAATACTTCAATGAATATATTCTAAACTGTATAGTAATAATAATATTTTATCGTACAAAGAAATAGTTTTTTTACAAGAAGTAAGACACTGAGTTTACACTAATTTTATAAAAATAAACTATATGCTCAGCCAGAATTAAATTTTAAAACATGTATTGGAAAATGAAGTTATGTTATATTTACACTATTTTAATTCACAAATAAATAACAACTCGAGTAGAATGTGAAAATAAAGTAAGATTTAACAAGTTGTTTCTTCGATAAACTTTATAAAAACCAAACATATCAGCTTAAGTTAAATTAAACAATGAATTTGCTTCAATATATAAATGTATAAAAAAATGGTTCCGGAGGTCTTATAAAAATAGATGAAAATTTACTGAAGGCGACTATTTTTTGTTGTTGTTACTATTAATAATTTCACTGTTTTAAATGTAATACTTGACAGGAGGAAGTGTTTATTAATTATTTAGTTTCGCTAAAGTAAAGTAACTCTTAAAAAGTTTAGAATTTTAAATTAACGTGATTAATAGTGTAATGTTAATTACAACGTGAACTTTGTGTGGCAATTAATTAATAATTTTGCAAGCTGCATTTTTTTAGCAGAACGTGTCGTTGTATACCATCTGTAACTGACTAGCTAGTTATGAGTTTGATTTATTGTAACATTTGGTCTGTATGTGTTGCGTATCGTTCTAATGTGACCAGCAGCAGGATAAAGTTCAGGTCATTAGAAATATCGCCACAAAGTTACATGGCTTTTGATAACATATAGCTGTGATAAATTAGAGTTGTATTCCAAAAGAATGTTATATACGGTCAATTCACTAGTAAGCATATGTTTAATAAAACTAAATATATTATCGTTGTTAGCGGTGACTTATATTTGAAGAAATAATCGAAATGCAATATACGTAAGTTTTGAGAAAACAACTTATATTATTAACCAAATAAAATTTTTATGTAAAATAAAGAGGAAACGTAAGTCTAGTCATATGCATCTTCAAATTCATGATTATTGGGATATTGGTATTTTCTAGAGAAAACAAATTAAAATACCATACGTGTACCTCACTTTTAAAGCTTACTAGTTTTATAAAGTTTAAATATCTGCTTAACTCTGAAGAAGTTATAGGAATAACAAACTGTGTTCATATCCCATACCGTGTCTAGTTTTTCTAATATGCTTCTAAATCATTTGCTGTTTTTTCTTTATGCAAATTATTAATAACAGTTCAGGACTGATTGAACACCGAGTAAACAACGTGCCCAATAAATGTAGCCTCTACAAGACAAGACAGATATAAACATTTCTAGAAATAAAAACATGAGCCGATCTGAATTTACAAAATATTAAATTACATGGGAATGTCAATATCCGAACTTTCCAACAACGGCTTTGGTGAGAAGTTATATTATGTGACAATAATACCAATATTGTTCCAGTTCCAGTTTATACGTTTTAATGTATATCTATCATTTCTTACATTTTGAAATATGCTTAGCCTACATAGTTTGCGAGCGTACTTGAGAACAATTACTTAGAAATTGTTGCATGCGAACCCGTGTTCTGTAATTTATCGTTCAAAGTATAAACGTTTCTTATTTTGTTCGATAATACACTGAACAAGATGAATTATTACCGATAATAAAGTTGGCGGGGTGGAAGTTGTCCCTCTTTTCCCCTCTGCAAGTAATTTCCAATGTTAAGTTTATTTATCAACATTGCGATATTGATTTCGCTGAATCTATTATTCGAAATGTTCGCAGTCGTGAAAGGTTTTTCTAATAATTGATGTTTCCTTTTAGTCGCATACAAATTACTTGAATAAATCATAGACATTTCGTGTTACAGCTTTGAGTATACAAAGATGAAATACAAAACATTTGTTAAAATAATAGCATACAAATTATTCATACAAATTCGGCTTAATTAAAAGAGATCACTAATTTTATAAATTCTGACGCCATTGCAAAGGCCTCCTATCAATTAATTGTAGCAAGTTCTATAGCATCTCCAGGTATTGTTGGTCTTTCCACTCGTTTACTGCATAGGCCTACCACATAGTCAGAAATTGACATTTAAAGCTAGGCTGGTAGTTCAAACAAGTTTGTATTATACTGTTTTTAATATTTCAATTGTAATATGGCTAAAACCAGTCGAACTTGGAAGCCAAAATGTTTAATGAAAATTCAGTAAACCCTTAATGTAGAGAAAAGTTATGCTTTAATTTCAAAAATGTAAGGCCTAATTTAGTAAAAATATTAATACTATTTGCCCAGCAATTTCTGTATGTTTTACAAATACATCACACAGAAGATAATAAGAACATCCAATTATAATTATTATCTTACCAACAATAGCAACACAAATGCAGTGTGTACTATCTATCGTAGATGTGTTTTAAATAATAATGTTTTAACTAAAATTTACAATTTATTTGAACACTTACAAATTATATGCTTACTAATTATAAATATGTTAATTATACATGTAGGCAAATTATAATTAAACGAAAAACTTTGTTAAAAGCAGGGAAGCAAGACGTGCGAACTGGTAGCTCAAAAGAAAAGAAACTTGGTGAAATAAATATACACTTCTATTAAAGAGCGTGCCTAGCATTACTGTGATTGATTGAGAATTCTTGTCGTTCTAATTCAATTTCCCAGAGTAGACAAGGGTCTAACA
Organism: Philaenus spumarius; assembly: GCA_018207615.1. Taxonomy (NCBI): domain Eukaryota; kingdom Metazoa; phylum Arthropoda; class Insecta; order Hemiptera; family Aphrophoridae; genus Philaenus; species Philaenus spumarius. Next base: position 639,602 of record JAGFPH010000034.1, read on the forward strand.
AACTTGCAAAAACGTAATTTAATTAGGATTTCAGAAGTTATTTATATTCTCTGTTTGAAGTTACCATTTATTAATGATATATGTTCAATTTTATTATTAGTTATTCGGACATTTGCCATAATTTGTGTGTTAAAAATCAATTCACATCGTTTCGGGAATATAAATCAACTCCCATTATCAAGTGATTAACAACTAATGGAACATAAACCTAGAGATCTAGGCCTATGTAAAGAAAACAAGTAAAGCTAAAATATACCGCTAACCTTAATCATCTATAGATACATCTCAGAGCTGAAATTGAGAAATAAATAAATAAATAAAAAAACCAATATACAAATCCAGAAAAGCACAAACACACACATGAAGGCAAACCACGTGTTTACAGACTGGAGTCAGACAAACAACTGACCGGGTGTAGAGGGAGTGGCAGCTAGCTAGGGGAGTGGCCTATTGTTCTTTAAGTTTAGTTTCCTAGCCCTCGACCGAGTTAAGACCCCACGGGGAAAATCGACAGGTAAAAGTTCAGCTTGTTTTTTTAGTACTAGGGATATTATAGACTAATTTTAGTTCTTTTTTAATAATGGGAGACATAACGGCCTTACTTGCGAGTATAAGCTTGTTTGGCTGATAGGATTGTGCGCTAGCTTTATTTGTATTACTATTTTTGGTATTTAGTAAAGTTTTATTCCAAAAAAAATCTGTACAAACATTTCTTGTCGTTGTTTGACTTTGTAAGTTATGATAAGTAAAAAAAATATGGCAATTATTTTCCATACATGCCTAATATTTAATGGACCTAAATCTCACTATCGTTGAGTAACTGTTAAGGTGATACTGCACCTCTGAGTGTACAGATTCCTTATAAAATCTATAAGAATAATGTGTAAAATTATTTTCTGTATTAAATTATGATATTATTTGCAGCAGGTTTGAAAGAACTCGTAATTGTGATGCGACTTAAAAGATGTATTACTTCAACGTAATATTAATAAAGCAATAAAAGTTGTCATTACTCACTTTTAAAAAACACGTTTCGTGTATTCTGTTTAGTAAGAAGTAATTATTTCAAGTTATTTTGTAAGTCAAAGATTGAAACAATTTTGGAGCCTAACGTAGGTAAATTTGAATTAACGAGAGTAGCATTGATAATGGTATGTTTGGTCAGTCACATTTGTTATAAACAAACTCAAAATAAATGCTACATATTTTTATAGAGAGATAGATTAAGAGGTAATAGAGCTAAGCCATTTTATTTTTTAAAATAAATTAAAATTGGTTCCTCAGTTTTTACTCGTGCTTGTTTCAAAGAAACGAAAACTCCACAATACAAGTTAAATAAGGCGGAAAATAGTGTTGGTACTTATTGTAATTTACATTGTTCGTTTATTTTTACTGAAATAAGCTGGCTGTGTTTCTTTAATCTAGTTATGAATCCAAGAAACATTCTACAGAGTTATACACGGCTAGACAAAATTGTCAGTTTTTATCGACATTTCCTGACTGAGTAAACCAACATCGCGCCATTGTCTAACTATTCCGATTGCCAAGCATCCTTCATCACTAACGAGTAAGGAATCAATAAAGTTCAGACTTGTATGCAAGTTTGACATATAGTTCACAGCCATCTAATCTATCATCATCAGGTGTCATATGTACAGTGACGTGCAATAAAGGAACACCTGAGGTCAAATTCTGATCTGTGACTGGATAAATAATTGTGATCTATTGCTGTCAAGTCTACATTTTGCCCACATGTTTCGTGGTACAAAATATTACTTAAGTCTTATTATTTTTTTACTAAATTATATTTTAATTTAAATAGTTGAATTTGATTAATGATAAGACTATAATGACTTAAATTGACTAAAATTATAAAAGTGACTAAACTATCACATATTCTTACAATATACATTGTTTAATTTTTAAATAATTTCTACCGACAATATAGCCAATTGGTCGTTAAAGCGCGTTTATTAAATGATCGTTTTATGACAAATGTTTGCTAGTTGTATTTTTGTTAGCAATTATCTAAATCGAATGTCAAGCTAAATCACTATATTTATGATCAGATTTAGAATCAGTTTAAAACAATTAATAATAGAAAAATAGATCTGTTCCTCAAATAAACTTTAATTATTAACTTTTACGAAAACAAACTACAATTTCCAACTACAGAACAATGTAAAGGTACCGTTCCGCAACAAGCGACAGAGACAGGCGACAGACTGTCGAGACAGAGTATGGTCGGTTCGGGACTCCTACCCGAGTAGTTATATGAAGATCGTTCCGCAGCCTGAGACAGAGGCGTGCGACAGTCATGTGTCGCTTATCTCTTTTTCTCCAGGCAGAATTGAGGGGTTTCGTCCCGCGGAATTTGTACATTTCATACCATTTTGAGTTTATTTCTAGACGTGCGCTGTCTAGCAAAGTCAATAAAGGGAAAAAATAGGCCTTTTTGGAAGTAATTAGTGAAAACCTGAAATTTTTTCAGATGTTACAATAATATAAGAGGAGTACACAAAGTCCCCGCCCCTCCCCCTCTTGCTTCCCCCCTACCCCCCTTAAAGTTCACTTTTGAAAGACTTTTTTATTTTGCCAATATCTAAGAGATAAAAAGCGATAGAGACATTTTTATTTCGTTATTGTAATCCTTACAATATTCTATATCAAAAATGTCCATTGCGTTTAAGCTATAAAACAATTATTTACCGTGTATTTTTAAATTTAAAGTTAAAATTTTAACTTTTCTATTACAATAATTACATGTTTAGCTATTTTTTATTAATATGAGACAAGTTATGAAAAAATGACCCAAATAAAACTTTTAGCATATTTTGCAATCTTTATATTGATATAAGTTTTATAAATGTTAAGTGCAGACAGTTGACTTAATCGGCCTGGCAAAGGGAGATGGCGGGGCGTACGAGTCCTCGTGGGCCGGATCAGCCCGTTGGCATATCAGCGGTCAATCTGCGATAAAGGCCTATTGTTTGGACTTTTATTTGTATAGCTGGTCTAACTATGGGTATTACAATGGTAAAATTGACATACATTTTTTTCCTTTTCATTTTTTCCCGGTATTTATTATCGGACTGATAAACTCACAATATGATTTTATCTAGCCAAGTCAATAAAGGTAAAAAATAGGAATTATTGGATATAATTAGTGAAAAGCTGAAATTTTGTTTATAAAATTGTTAATGTTGTTTATATTAGGAGAGCTAGATCTAGTTTGGGGGATTATTTATTACCTTAAGTTATTAAGGCCGTGCCATTATCCACCACCTATGGACCCGCCGCGCCGTGTCCCGTACTGACTAAAACCGGCACCGACAGGTGTCAAGCAGCAGAACATGTTTTGTTTACTGTCAAAACACCATCATGGACCATCATCCACCCATCACTCAAATTGCTATTTACAATATCTTAAAATTGTCTGGGATATATACAATACTGGCACATAAAAGTAGAGAGTTTCAGTTTTCTATAAGGCCGGCCACACACAGAATCCGACACGGTCAGTCACGTTTAGTCAGTTTGACTAATAGCAACTAAAACGGGGGGTTTAGCATGGGTGGTTATGGGGTCGCCACACACTGCATCGAACGAGACGAACAGACACAAAACAGACGTTTAAATATGTTTTTTCCTTGACTGACGCAGCTCCCTCAAAAGACACCTTTAGTCAAAAGCTATCAGACACTGTCCGTCAGAGCCACCTGCGCACAACCCCTCCTTGTCACTTGATTTTCTCCAATTCGTGTTTTGTTTTTTAATCTTATCCTGGATTTTTTCCAAGATGTATTCGAACGTTTCGACTTTCATTCGACAGTAGTTTTCGATTTTTTGGGATTGTTCTCAACTTCTTAATAAAGTCTACGAGGTTCATCTTCTCGTTTATAGGGTGTACCCAAAGTTCTCTGTTATTAGTGCCTTTTCAAACAAATTAATCAACTTCCACATCATAATTATAGCTTCCTCTTCTTTCTCTTCAAAGTTAGGTTAAAAACTTTTAATAAGCACTAAATGCACACAATACAACAATCTGGTGGACAGAAGAACTGAAAATGGAGGGAGGCCATGACGCCCAGTGACTAAAACCCCCACACATAGGATCAGTCAATAACAGTCAAACAGACAGAAAAGACTAAAGGCGTCTTTGACTATGTCTGACAGTGTCTGATTCTGTGTGTGGCCGGCCTAAGACAGTGGAAACATTCTTGCTACTGTTTTATTCCAATCCAGTTTCGTCTTGATCATAAATTATTTCATCTACATTATTAGGACTGTTATCACAGGAAAGCCCATTACAGTGCTCACACATGGCTGAACAATTAAGTCTTACAGCTGCAAGACACGAGGTGCAGAAGGTCATATGTCACAAAAGCCTTAGTACTTAGTGTTGGTGTTAAAGCTTTCCTGTAACCTCCATTTTTTTCATCTTTTCCATCTTCCAACTCCAAACTGTAGCATCCAATCTGTTACCAAATCATGTCTGCACTTGCAAATAAACCCTGGACAAATGCTGATGAAAGGGGGATGCTTTGCAAGGTCGAAGTTTGACCTTAGATTAGATTTTTTTGCAAGTTTTTGCAAGTAACGAGCTTCATTGAAGTTCATGTGCTTTTTCTGTAAGATAAAATTTTCTCCGTTTGTTTTAAGTTCTTTGGAATCATCTTGACGTAGAAACACCGATACTTGTGTTTGAGCTTCTTCTGACTTTTGTAAAATGTCCAAAGATTTTATTTTCCCAGATCAAAGAAAGAAGATGTTGTGTCACAACCTGTTATGGCATAAACAAACAGATTAAGCTTCCTTTTGTCGTTCAACTTATGAATGATTTTGGAAATCCTGGAATACACTTTTCCATGTAATCGTTCAGTTACTGGTTTTCAAAAGTAGATTGTTTGGTTCTCAGGCCCAAGCGCTACCAACAGTATTAATAAATTGGTGTATTCATAAATTGACAGTAAACAAAACATGTTCTGCTGCTTGACACTTGCCGGTCCGGGGCATGGTGGGTCCATATTTGATGGATAATGGAACGGTCCTAATAACTTAGGGTTAGGAATAATCCTCCGAATCAAAACTGGCTCTTCTAATATAAAGAACATTAACAATTTTATAAACAAAATTTCAGCTTTTCACTAATTTTATCCAACAAAGGCCTATTTTTTCCCTTTTTTGGCTTGGCTAAAAGAAATCATATTGTGTGTTTATCACTGCAATAATAAATACTAGAAAATAAATAAATAATGAAAAAATAAAATAAATGTTTAAGTCTATTTTACCATTGTAATACTCATAGTTAGACCAGCTATACAAATAAAAGTCCAAACAATAGGCCTTTACTGAAGATTGACAGCTGATATGTCAACGGGTTGATCCGGCCCACGAGGACTCGTACGCCCCGCGCCGCGCCATCTCCCTTTGCCAGGCCGATTAAGTCAACTGTCTGCACTTAACATTTATAAAACTTATATCAATATAAAGATTGCAAAATACCCTAAAAGTTTTATTAGAGCAATTTTTTCATAACTTGTCTGATTTTTAAAAAAATAGCTAAACATGTAATTATTGTAATAGAAAAGTTAAAATTTTAAAATTAAATTTAAAAATATACGGTAAATAATTGTTTTATAGCTTAAACGCAATGAAAATTTTTGATAGAGAATATTATAAGGATTACAATAACGAAATAAAAATGACTCTATCGCTGTTTATCTCTTAGATATTGACAAAATAAAAAATTCTTTCAAAAGTGAACTTTAAGGGGGGTTGGGGGGGGGGAAAAAGGGGGGGGGGGGGGGGGGACTTTCCAGAAAATTGTCCTTGTATAATAAACTAACATCCATGAAAAAATCAGCTATTTACTAATTAGTTCCGGCACAAACCCTTTATTGACTAGGCTAGTCCGTAGACTTGCTTTCATTACTTACGAAATGGCAAAAACCTTCAGTCAGGTGTTT
>JAGFPH010000034.1:653533-671395 GCA_018207615.1 Philaenus spumarius
ACCAAGTAAACTATTTTAAAACAACTTACGAAATGACGAAGCAAAACATCCATTTCGGAGGTATACCGAGTACAACTTATTTTTGTTTAGTAATAAGGGGTTTCGTCATAATGCAAAAGTAATGTTGTCACTTTGGCTTATTCTTTAGAAAATACTTGTTGCTTTACTAAAATGCCGTTTGAAGGGATCCATTAACTTCAATATATACCATTTCATCGGGTTCAACTTATTCTTTTATAATTTTAAAATGTATAAAACGTCTCTAGGACTTCCAGTGTCCTAAATATGATTAATCACGTTTACACTTACTGCCCTAAGTCTCACTTTAACAAATTCTCCAAGAGCTTTGAAACCGACCCAGCAGTTAATCTTGCCTGCAGTGGATTTACATTAAAAAGACCTTACTATGTTAATATTACCATAAGCTGCATAAACCTCGTTTTTAATATATTTACCCAAAAAGTCTTCTGCCCTAAATTGTATGCAAAGCCAGGTTAATGAAATCGTGCCGAATATTTAATCTAATGGCTAAACATCCAATTCAAGAGAAGCGGTAAAGCGCATATTTTATACCGTTTGAGCACAGATGAAAACGTTCTGTTTTGCTTAAGCACATTGCTATAGTACATAATTTATTTGTTGCATCCGAATCGAGGTCATTTCATAATTCAAGTCAGCTGAAGTGAAATTTAGAGTTTACAGTTGCTGCAAACATTTTTCAGGTACATTATTTTTTGCCAATACTATAGCTTTATCACTATTTAAGTGTGATGACTCTGAAATTCATCTTTAAAAAAATATTTTTATACTAACATCTTAAACAGTACATAAATAGTGTTAAAAGATATTGCAAATCCGAAATAGTGAAATGATTTAGGGATAAAAGCTAGTATTAACATAAAAGCTGTCTGTATGTATACACGACCAGAGAGGACACTATTGGTCCGATTTTCATGAAATTTGGTATGTAGGTACTAAACCCCAACATCTCCAGGCGTTTTTTCATTTTTTGGAATTTTTAATTTTTAAGGGTAATTTACCCCTAAAACCCATAAAAACGACAAAAATGCAAATTTCTCAAAAACGGCTCTAACGATTTTGATCAAATTTTCAGTATTTATAGTGCTTAAGATGCCAAACAAAATGACACCACCCGCTTTTATCAAAACTTCGGCGTTTTATAATTATGGGGAAATGTTTAAAAATAAATAAGTTTGTGTTGTCAATCCAGCATCGCGGCGGCGGCCGCACGGGGTAGCACCCCGGTAGCGAGCACGGCCAGTAATTCAAAGGTCGCGCGATCGAATCCCGCCTAGGACAATAATTTTTTTATACGATTGACGTAGGTAGAATATTATTTTTTTGTTTTGTTCTAAAAAGTAGTAAAAAATAAAATGATTAAAAACAATATTATTTTGACTACAGTAAGTTGGGAGAAAGTTTGTGTCAGTTAACTGATACCGTTTATTACTATATACACATGTGTACTATATATAGTAGAGGGTGACGCGTGACGGTAAAATCCTAACCACAACACGCAATTTTTAGACGAGGTGCTCCTCCAGAAGTTTACACTTCAATAATTTTTTCCTACAGCTGTTTAATAAAGTTCATTTTTTCACACTCGCAGCAGTGCGCAAACTAAACTCATGTGTTCAGCGTCAAGTAATTATACCTCTTTGTTTTACTTAACCAGCTGGCGTGCTGGTAAAGTAATACTTTTTGCACTCTAGCTGTTTCCTTTGCGCACTATACACAAAATAAACAGCTGATGTAGTCTATGTTTTGATTGTTATGGTACTAAGCTCTGTAAAACAGATCTTTTTAAAAACTAAAACACTAATTTAAAATGTAGCTGTAGGAAAAACGTTGTGTGTATCACGAGTGCAAAGTTAAACTTTGCCGCCCTCGGCTACAACCTTGGACGTCAAATGTTTATCTCGTGCAACAAACTCAACTTTGCACCCTATAGATACACAAATATCTATTAGAAGTATACTTTAGTATAATTTTTAAAAGGATTTAAAAATGTGTTGTTTGATAAGTTTGACCCATTCCTGTACATTCAGTACTATATGTTTAATTCCAATTTGTAGGCCAATTGCTTTGAATAACTCCTTCTCGTTCTAGTTTGCTTAACACATAACGTGTTGTACTGTGTGAATTGCAGCCTCGGGAATCGAAGGCGCCAAGTATCCCGTGAAAGAAATAATGTTCGTCGGAAAAGTATTAATGGAATAATTTGTATGTTAATATACAAAATCCGCTTGGTGTGTCAATAAAAAGTAGTATTTATCAAAGAATCTGAGAAAATTGGAAAAGGGAGTGAGACAGTGAAATAAATGCGTTGCAGGCTATATTCGGCTTTCCTTTAAAACTCGCACATCAAGTTGGGATAAAACAGCACCTAAATGTACGATTTAGTGAACGCAGCCGTGAGCAATGCTAGTGTTCGTATATTTATGCTTTGAACGAAAGAGTTTTCGTAACAAATTTAAACTGTTTACAATCCATATCTGGAACAACATGTCTCTTTTAAAAATATAATTTAAAAAGTATGCAAATTTCACCTGGTTATACACACAAGTTCCCTCCAAGGTAGCAGGTGTATTATCAGAGGCTGGATTAAATTTTCGTCGTGTTGTTTTTCTTTCTTATTTACTAGCAGGCAGACGAAACTCGGATGTTTTATAACAACTAAATCTGAGTTTATGTGATTTTGAACATTTATTCCAGGTCTAGAATAAATGTAACAATATGAGTCATCTTCTTATAAAAAGTATAATAATAGCAATATGTATTGTGTAAATAAATGAGAAATAGCTTTAAAACCCTTGTAGAAAAATAATTATAACTATCCTAATAGTTTGAAATGGCTTTTTTTACAGACAAAATCTAAAAGAGAATATTATTCTATAAATACTGTATCAAACTACTGTATTTATAATATTCGTGGCCAAACTGGCAAACTCTTTACGCTCAAATATATTTATTGTTTCAATTCTCTATAAATTGTATTTGCATTTTTCTATATGCAAACAGAACAATTCATAATCGAGATTATAATTCAAACTTAACGTAGGTCTATAGCCTATTATAAACAACTAGAGGGCTCCGCGCCAGTCCTCGCGGTGATGCATATATGCAAACAGATTACCACTTATGAAACAAACGTGTCAATCATGGAAAGTATAACAATTTATTTTTATTGTAAAGGGGCTGTTACAGATCACTCTTTAGACGTAACTGTTTAAATTGAAAGTGTTATTATTTATTTTATTTCCTATAAGACACTTAAAATTAATTCAGTTCTCTAGCTTTAAGGAAAGTATAACAATCAACATTAATAGGGGTTATTACTAAATTTTCACCCCTTACTAGCTCCATTATACTTTTTATATGTCTCTTGTAAGAAATAAATGTAAAAATTTTCAGCTCACTAACTTTCAAGTAAAATATAACAATTAATTTTTATTGTTTTAGGTGTTATCACATTTTCACTCCTTAGCAGCTCTATGATACTTTTTCTATGTATCTTGTAAGAAATAATTGTACAAAATTTTCAGTTCTCTAGCTTTAAGGAAAGTATAACACTTAATATTGATTGTTTTAGGGGTTGTTCAACCCTTAAATTAAAGTTAATTCTAGCCTATGTTACTCAGAGATAGTGTAGCTTTGTATTAGTAAAACTATTTTTTCAATCGGTTCAGTAGTTCCAGAGATTACGCCCTACATACATACATATAAACAAAAAAATTTACCTCTTTGTAATATTAGTATAGCTTACATATCATCTCTTGTGATACGTTGGCTAGGTTTTATCACGGTTTTTCTTTTTGGAAATAAGGCTTGGTGAAAGGAAAGTAAATGTGAGGAAAGAAACGTATTAAGGGTCTGCTGTAGTGGTGGCCATCTTGGATTTTTATCCCTTAAGAGCAATGTTAAATTTCAAACCATTTATTTCGTTTACTTTTTATCATAAAATTGTTTGCAAGGTCTCATTTTAAGCACAGTCACAATACGCATCCAACTTGCAATTTACATTTTTTTAAAATTCTTTTGATTTGTTATGTAATTGACATTTTGTAAGTACAAAGTTTGAATTTTTGTCCTAACACAATACAAAATTAATAATGAAAAATAATTTGCAAGCCGGATCCGAAATCGTATAAAAAATATTCAGTTTGTTTTTCAACACTCAATTATAAAAGATAGACTTATAAAATGGTTTGAAATGAGGCAATGTCAAAGCGTCCAGCTGCAAGAAATTGCACTGTTTAGATAGGGATACAGTGAGAAGCGGTTGCGTTTCCGGTTGCTTTCTCGTTTACTGGAGCAGACCCTTAATGTTGTTTTCAAGTCGTAGGAAGCGAACATGCTTATAATATGAAAGCTTACAAAATTATCAAAAGTATACAAATGTGTTCAAGGTTTTACAAAGCTAATTTGCTTTTCGAATTTAACCCCTGAGTTGTAACTTATTTCAAATGTCTCTACAAATTGCTTCGTTTTTAGAATAGTGATTGGGAAGTGCATTATAAAATTATAATTTATAACCAACCAATTGAATGTAAACACGTTACATGAGAAAATAAATTTCACAAAGATGAGATATCTCAATGTTCTATCAGTAGCTTCCCACTACCTTCGTGTTTCTTGTCTTTACTGCTACCCTGTGTTTGACAGGTCACAGATCCACATTTCCACTTATATTGCCATTGGCTTTAGATTTCGGAGACTCTTTGATCAGCTTCACCCTGCTCCACAGGGTTTGCACAGCATTATTATTTCGCCGTGTACAGTTATAGGGTGTTTGTCCTTTAAAAGAAATGATTGGCTCGACTATTTGAAATAGTTCTAGTCCCACAGTGATTACCATATTGAAATGTATATAATTAATTTCTATATACAAAGTATATTCAAATCTTTAACTAGGAAAAAAACTAGAAAATGTTTTAATAACACACAGTTAGTAGAATGTTTTATCGCTGTAATTTGTAACAAATTGGAATGTTTGTGTGTCACTTTTGAACAGAAATAGAATACATTTTTACGCTATTTGATTATTCTACGCAATGAATCTTTGTGAACGTGTAAATATATAACTCCCTAAACATAAACAAGAAACCTCATCAAGAAGGAAAACTGACTATCGCAAAACTAAACTCCTCAAATTGCTGGATTTAAATATCAACCCAAGAAGCGGCTGTAGCTCAGTCAGCATGGTGGACATTCACTACTTTTCGGCCTGCCGTAAGTTTAAACCCAACTTTTGGTGTTAGTTAGTTCTGTTATTCCTCTGTAATTTATTAGTCCTAGAAATAATTAGATGTGAAATGATTCGTTTCTTAAGAAGAGAAAGCATTTTACGAAAGCTTACAAATTATATCAGCTAAGGTCCTGTAGAAATAAGAACTATTATAACAAAAAACACACAGCTTATATGTCAGTAATAATAAATGCGTATAGGAAATAAAAAAATGGAACATATAATATGCAGTTATATAAAGAAAGAAACGCAGTTAATCTAATACCTGTAATACAGAACTAATGAGATACATAAGTATTTATTGAAAGCTGTATAATTTCATTTTATTTTTCACAAACAACATATCAAGTGTGGTGAACGAAATTTTCATTTACAAATTAAAAATATACTTTGCACAAAATGAATACTAGGAATAAATTTATAATACTACAGACAGTAACAAGAGATGTAGCCTTCTATAAATACATTTGGAAACCACAATTAATTACATTCCACATGCCCACAAAATTCTAACATATATTCATGTTTGCTAGGAATATCAAACATCTTGAACTACAAATTTATTAAATTCGTTTTAAATTGTGTAGGCATACTATTGGAACATTCTATCCTCAGGCAAAGTGTTCAGTGATGTGTTACCTGTATTAGAACGTATTCTTTTAAACAATATATGTTTGGGGAATCTGAAGGAAGTTATTTCTAATCCGAGTGTTGTATAAATGATAATGTCCAAACTGAAATGTACCACGAGTAAAAAATTGTGCTGAATAAAATTGAGGCGTGAATCCTGTCTTCGCATTTTCAGTATGTTACGAACAAAGTTTTCTGGATTCTAAACACCCTTCTTTTATTTTTCAGTTCTATAACTCAAGAACGTATGCACATTGGATACAAATATCATTGTATTTGGAATAGATTTTTTTCTAAATCTATACTATTATTATAAAGAGGTCAAATTTGTTTGTTTGTATGTTTGTATTGTTTGTAATGAACCGAATGAAAAAATAGTTTTACTAATAAAAAGCTACACTATTCCTAAGCAACATAGGCTATAATAATAATTCATTTTTGATTTCAATATTTGTAAATTTAGTCGGAAAAAAATCTTAGGTTAGGCCTAGACTGATAAACCAACACATGTATTATATTTATTACCATAGCAACCAATAAGAGAGCGAACTCAAGATATGGAAGGCCACTAAATATCTTAAAAGGCCTAATATCCAAATTCCACCAATCAGGAAAAATGATAATACATGGGCTAGAAGTGATAAAGAAAAGGCAGATTTGTTTGCTGAATACCTAGAGGAAACCTTCCAGCCACTTACTAGACAGACAGTTGAAAATATAACAACAATCAAGAACAAGGATGAATTTCAAATTCGTAAAGTATCATTTAAAGAACTTAAAAATGAAATTAAACACCTCAAGGATAAAAAAGCCCCAGGATATGATCTTATCACGAGTGAGGTGTTAAAAGAATTGCCATATAAAGCACTAAACAAATTTATTCACCTTATTAACGCCACGTTTAGGCTAAGGTATGTTCCAAGACAGTGGAAGATTGCAGAAGTGATTATGATACCCAAACCGGGAAAAGATCCTAATGATAAATCATCATACCGACCAATCTCCTTGCTGCCAGCTATGTCAAAGATTTTTGAAAAATTACTGAAGAAACGCCTTAAGCCAATCATTGAAGAAAAACAACTAATCCCTCACCACCAGTTTGGCTTTAGAGATAAACATTCAACTATAGATCAAGTACACAGAATCACACATGTAATAGAAAAAGCCTTGGAGGAACGCAAAATTTGCTCAAGTATATTTTTAGATGTTGCTAAAGCATTCGACAAGGTCTGGCACAAGGGATTAATTTTTAAACTGCAGCGCGATCTTCCAGAGTCGATTTGTCAGATTCTGGAATCTTACCTATCAGAAAGATGTTTCAGAGTTAAGCACAAAGGGGAGTACTCTGAATTGAAAAGCATTTCAGCGGGGGTACCACAAGGAAGTGTCCTTGGACCTTTGCTCTATCTCTTGTACACCAGTGATATTCCCCAAGAAAATGGTACAATTACTGCGACTTTTGCTGATGACACAGCAATCTTGGCGACCGGTAGCAATGTGGAAGAGACAACACAAAAACTGCAAAGAGCGATTGATAGAGTTAGCATCTGGATAAAGAAATGGAGATTAAAATTAAATGAATCTAAGTCAACCTTTGTTAATTTTACAACTAGAAAAATAAATCCAATTCCTATTAAAATAAATTCCCATTTAGTAATTCCGGCTAATACTGCTAAATACTTGGGCATGACACTCGATGCCAAGCTACACTGGAAGGAGCATGTTAAAAAAAAGAAGGTTGAATTGAATATGCAATTTAGGAAAATGTACTGGCTACTTGGGAGAAACTCACAATTAGATCTACACAACAAACTGCTTCTCTACAGGCGAATATTGAAACCAGTGTGGACCTATGGATTACAGTTGTGGGGTTGCACAAAGAAGACAAATGTTCAAATTATACAAACATTTCAGAATAAGGTTCTGCGGAGCATTGTTAATGCACCATGGTTCATCCGCAATGATAGTCTTCATCGTGATCTTAAGATGAACACCGTCGCAGAAGAAATCAAAAGGTATGCAGAGAAGCACAAACACAGGCTTCAACAACACGAAAATTATGAAATGAATTGTTTACTAAACTGCTCTGGGGAGATTCGCCGGCTGAAGAGAACGAAGCCTTTTGAACTTTGATTAGTGAAAATTACACATGAGAGGAGTGCATCAATGGGTGATATTCCGGCTAACTGTGTTATTTAATATTAAATGTATATTGCTTGATAGGCTCTGCCTAGTTGTAATTAATAATAATAATAATAATAAAAAAAAATAAAATAGCAACCAATAATAAAATAACAGATACAACAGCTTGTTTGCTCCAATATTTCCCCGAGTATTCTCCAATATTTTTTTTAAAAGCCCGAGTTTTAAGAAAAAAATATTTTCTTATTTTTCCAATAAAAACTATTAAATTACGTTTATTTAGTCACCTTTTAAGCAATTTTTTAAACGTTTCTCAAATTTTTGCTAGCAATTAAACAAATAAGCCGTTGCCATATGGCAACGCGGGGTTAATTTCATAGCAATTAGTTGAAATAGGGTGATGGAAGTAATATCCGGTATTTCAAGTACAAACATATATTTTTATTCGAGATTAGATTTGTAAATATATTCTTGACTTATAATAGTAATAATGACTTTATTTAACAATAATAACTTATCCATTTACATTAAATATTACATTTTTGTGTGAAACTGACGGAAACATGGAATGCAGAAGCCAAAACCACATTTATTACAAACAGTGATAACAATACTTTTGCAATCTGACCCAGCACACCTCCTTTTCTTATATCTTTGTTTTGGATGACGAAGTGACCCTGCCTATCAAACTGCAGTTCTTGAAACGCAGGAGTTGACTGTGGACGTAAAGCTAGCCTTCCTCCAACCTGAGGCTTGTCCCGTATATCTTCAAATAGTATATAGCTATTTATTGGTTGAATTCCAGCTCTTTGATTTTTGGTCGGTGTTCCATGGTAAAAAAATACCATACATTTAGAAGAGAAGAATCAACACACCAATAAAATATACGCCACCACCACGTTTTACTTCTAATACAAGTTATGCACTGGTTAATGTTTTCGTCCATCAGATAAGTCCTGCCCACGAACTTATTATACTCGCCTACAAGTGAAGGCCACTTTACCATTATAGTTTCCTTCTAAGTCTGAAAGTATTTTGTAACATTTGTTGCAGTATTTACACTATTTATCGTTGGGGCAACAGCAACAGTAATTGTCTTGCCATCGTCAAATTATTATGTTGTCATTTCTAACACTGGGGTCATAGAAACCTCTTTCCTTTTCTTTTGGAGTATTCCCTTAGTCAATACGGGACTGATTGTACAAATAAGTTCAGTCCCGTAAATAAGTTGTCAAAATGTATATGGTACGGTAGCTCTTTGCCAGGTTCCAGATCATTTAGCATTCTTACTAATGGTGCAGCACATTTACCAAAAGCGTTGTCATAATTTCTGCTGGATTCGTATTTCTGAAAAATAAATGCAAAATAAAAAAACTGGAAAATGAAATCTGTAATTTTTTTTAGAGTTTTAATTTTAAGTTTGGTTAGGAACTCTGCATATATTATAAAAAAGACACTAAAAAAAAGAATTGAATTCGTTGTGTACTGCACTAACATCAATTGCTACTGTAAAAGCCCCGCGTGCCGTCTCGATTTTGATCTTCTATTTAAAAGTATAGATTTCGTGAATGTCAGAAAGTTTTTTGAAGAATAATGCCTACCATTACCGATATGACCAACTTGCAAGAAGAGCAAAAAAACTATGAATTCCTAACGTACCTACTTAGTTTTGCATCTCCAAACGGTTGAGAGAAAAGCTTTGGCCTCGTTTAAACTCGTTTTATATACGCTTGGCTTTATATATTATAATTGTGTCAAGGTTATGAAAACATCAGACAAATTTTAGTTTTATGTTTTACGGCTTTACTTTCAAATTAATTAAATTATAAAATGTCTCGCAATTGAATTGCGAAATGTGAGCCTGTTAACCATCCTCTAAACTAGTTGATGAATTTAAGGGTAAACTCTATTAAAAAAGGTTGAAAGTTTCCAAATGAGTGACATTCTATAGCTTAGAACTTCACTAATTTGGAATAATTAATATCTCGACAAGAAATAATATTTTTGTAAACTTGTTCCCCGAAATGTTAATTTTTAGAGTAAAATACTGTAGTAGGACAGTGTAAAATATAAACACAAATAGTAACAGACCACCCGTCTCTGTTGTATTGTAGGCAAAATAATAGGTTAAAGTCTTAGTTTCAACTTAACCGTACTATTTCGCACCGAAAAGAAAATTATATTTTTCTAATCCTTGTGCCCCAAATACAATAGTTTTGTGGGAGGGAGTGGGGTGGTTTTTGAAGAAATTTCAATATAAACATATATAATGTTAGTATTACAACTAAAGAACTCTTAGGGATAAACGTTGTGAAAAAGTTTCAAATTATGTGGTAAAGTTTCAAGATGGCTACCTTCAACGTTAAACATTTTGGTTTTTCTATTTTTGTTTACTACCACTGAAAAGTTTTACTTACACAATTTTACCAAAAGTTGTTAATGATAATATACATAAATATACACTTTCAATTAATGTCCGTCTAAGGCATTTTCCACAATTTTTTTTTCAATTTCAAAAATGTGGAATTTTGGAAAAGGAAAAAGCTTATATTAAAAAAAATCTAATAGCAACATTGGCCAAGTGGTACATCAAATCAAAGGATTTTTAAAGTGGAACATTTTCCGTATTGAAACGTCGATCATATCTCAAACAATTGAAAAATTATGTCAAAAACTGATCTTAATTTAATAACTAAGTATTGCTCCATTTGCACACGAACCTTTACCCATAGAAGATTCATTTATATGACTCAGTAATTATAAACTTGAGTAAACTTACTAAACAATATTCTACAATTGAATCTCTTAGAGCGAATTGCTTTGTTGTGTTTTTGCTTCCGTGTAAAAGGCTGGCATGCAATCTGAATGTCTATTTGTCATCCTCCTTGTCGGAAGAATAGACTCGAGACTCAAACTTTAGCGATAAGTTCAACAACAGCAGGAAAGCAATGAATTATCAACTTGCCTTCTTAGTTTTGCATAACGGAACGGCCGGCCGTTTGAATTATGTAATAAAAAGCACACTGACTTCGCATTTTGTGCGTTGTTTGAATAAGCAATAGCACCACAACTTTAACTCAGTAGTTATGTGTTGAAAAGTAATTTCTTTTAAGGTCCCTGATCCACTTACTTTGTATGTAATGTAAAAATATAGTATCTACAGTAGTATGTAAAAACACATTCTAAGGATACAAAAATTATTAAAATTCACGCAGCAGAAACTTTAGAAATATACGTAATATCATCTTTTCTTTCGATAAAAATTGTATAAACTAACTGGATCCACCAGTTGAACAAAATATTCGTTTAGTCGGAAACTTTAAAAACATTATGGCCATTGTTATTCCAGTTATAAGCTTGTAGTTTGAAAATAAAGGTCTAACTGAATTCAATAATGATAATTATTTAATTTTGTCTTAATCCTAACATAAGGTAATTTAATACAATCAACGAAACTTTAACAATGTAGGCCGATTATACAATGTTAAAATATAAATTCCTTTAGTGTCTAGAAAATGCCTAGAATTGTTTAACTTGTTTGAGTCCAAAATACTTAGTTACATACTCACATTTTGGTAGCTTTATATACTTACCCTAAAGGACTCTTTACAAATTAGTAAACTAAATCATGAGACATTACTGAAAACAGACTTTATCCTCAACTATAAATTCACCTCAGATTAAAACACAGTATGTAAAATAATTAATTTCGTTATATAGCTTTTCGTTTTTTTATTTAAAAACATTATTTTGTGGTTGTTTTGTTGTTGCATTTTATGTGTTAACTAAGAATATTTGATTTCTCTTGTTTAAAAAAAGATTCTTCTCATTGAGTTTGGTAACACGATATTTAAGATAATTTTAGAAGTCGTTTAACTTTTTAAATATTCACATTTTCGTTCCTTTCTAAATTAACAAAATGTTTTTGCCATTTGAAAGATTGTTATAATTCCCAAAGGAGGGATAAAAACAAAGTTTTTGTGTTTTTTAAAGTATAATTTGGTAAATCTAGAATGATTTCATGCTTTAGTCCGTGCATCACTGAACAAAGAGTCACTGTTGCTAAATCATGTTCGAATAATTACTCGTATTATTTCTTTGTATTTGTGTTCAAATTGTATTCTATTAAGCTCAATATAAGTCAATGTAAGTCAAGCTCAATATAGATTTACAATTAAAACGAGGGGCAACTAATTCATTTAAAGTTGATACTATCCTCATTGTTGGATCCTGTAACAGAATTTTCCAAGACTAATTTTGATACTAATTGAAACCCCAAATATGATCATAAAATTTTCAAACATAGAAAACAATGCCCAGCGATAAGTTTTGTAATTAATTTTGCTGGAAATTTAATAAAAATTCAATCAATGGTAGGCCTACAATAGTTCTAATTATTGTACAGGGTTATTACCAGGAAACACACGTTTTTTTAAATGACGAGTACTTAGGCAATTATGGAGGAAGTTTTTATTTATTATTAGCAATATATTGCATATGGTATTCAAACTTCGATGTTTGAAAATTACATCTTAAGATGACCTCCTTCTGCTTGAAAACAACGTTGATGACGTTCCTTGAAGCTTCACACTGATTTTCTAACATTTCTCTAGGGATGCCGTTGATTTCTTGGCGAATAGCTCCTTTAAGTTGCGGTATAGTGAGGTCCTTGTTTGTTAATGTAGACTTGAGATTTTAAATGTCCCATTAGGAAAAAATCTGGAATCGTAAGGTCATGCGAACGGGATGGCCAAGTGACATCACCAAAACGAGAGGTTACTCTTCCAGGAAATGTTCGTCTATAGAAATGCGAGCAGTATGGGTTGTTATCCCATCTTGCTGAAACCATACATTAATAAATTATTTTGTTCTGTATCCAGGTCTCTAAATTGTAATATATAATGGTACAGTACCTTATATTGTTCCGTCAGTGACCTCTTTCTGTTTATTTATATGACGCGTTTTGGGACGTCTATCCCATCATCGGAATATATCGTGAATGGAGATCGCCAAAACATTAAGTACAAAACACAAACACATAAAACAACGACACATGTTAATAGGTGTACACCTCATGACTACCGTTGTTCCAAGACAAACGTATTATGTTCAAGGTTCCACATCATGTCTACAACTCTACAAATGATACAACTGGAATTGCATACTCTCCCCTCCACAGTGCCACCATGAGCAACTCCCGCCACTCAATATTCTCAGTGTATTATGCAAGTCAAAAACATGCGTTTCCCTATAATCACAATGTATAAGGAAAGTTCAATTTTGAAAATAGCTAAACAGTAGGCTTATTTAAAGAAATAATTTATCACAACAAACCATAGGTCAAACTTGTGCTTCTATTTACAAACAAAATTGTTTGATGTTATTTCCGTTACATGAAAACAAAACGTCAGCCCGTAGTGAAGCAATTTACATATTCAATAACAGATCGATATTTTCCGTCGATACTGACATTGTTTTGATACAGTATCATTTATATTTTGTTCATTCGACCGAATATTTAAGCCACGCTTCGATTGGTGTGTTGCTCATAAGGTGGAAAATTTCCAATCCTTTTTGAAAGGCTTCATTTTTCCTATCATTTGTCTTATTGATTATTTACATTACCTCTGAAGAAAAAGGTCAATGGTTTCATACAGTTTTCACGCCCAGTTAACTTAATTTGTTTTTTAATTTTAACAAAACGTTTGCTTTGACGCTTTTGTTAATTCTTTGTAGACTGTAACTGTCATAAAAATCAAATTAAAAAATAAAATATGAGTTAAACATCACATTTTCTGTTGCCATAACCAGGTTTACTTCGTTACCCAAAACCCTTCTCTGCAAACAAACTATATAGTGTAAACGTTTCCCAGGTTGTTTAAATAATAAAGTTTTGTACATTTGAGTTTCTATGGAATATATTAACAACCACCGTCTCCAGTAGTAAGGCTAGTTTAAAAAGAAAAGAAAAAGAAAATTGCAAAAATATTGCTTACTGATGCTTAAGTGCCTTTTATATACACAGCTAAAACAACGAACAATTGTGGTTTAAATTTAATCAATAAACATGCATATACGAATGCACAATCATAAACCTTATTTACATAACACACACATAGTCCTTCAGTTATATACAACAACTCTTACTACACATAACTGTATTTTTAAAGAACATTACAGAACGAGGAATAAACAGTTATAGAAAGAGGGATACTTGTATATTTATAGACTTGTTTTAGAAGTTATACCAGGAAAAACTCACGTCTCTTTAATGCAAAGAGCCACTTCTTAAAAAAAAGTATGACCAAAAAAAATTCATATTTTTATTATAATTTAATTTTTAAAGCTTTCAAAGTATTCGAATCAGATGTTTCTTTGTGGGAAAAGTTTTTTTCTATTTCAATCCATGAGCCTCCGTTTGATCTAGCGAAAGGACCGCAATCTGTGGACGGTGGTAAAATTATAATTTGAAATTTTGTTGGGCATTTGGGGTTTGCGAAAATAACAAAAATTGGAAATAAAACAAGTTTTCCAAAAATCAATTAACAATTTCAGACAATTTAAGTTATACCAATATAACGCAACATGTATCGACATTAGCGATTCCGATACTCGATACTGGGAATGTGTGAGGCTGTACTAACTATATTCCGAATTTACACATTAAAATTTGCCATTTTGCTCACTGAACTTTAAAGAAGCTTAAGCCTCATTATTAAAACATTCACTAACATATTTTGCCAAATACCTACATTTGTATTTTGTCCTAATGTTAAAAAAATTAATACTTGGTTAATTAGTTTTTCATAGAAATCACTTTTGGGTAGTATTAGATTAAGATTGAATAATAACAAGAAACATATTTATTTTATGCGTGAATTTTGTTCTTAAATATTAATTTGTAAGGAATCAATGATACTTTGCAGTCAGTCAAATCGCAGATGACCTCAAAAACACATTTGGCTGGCTTACAATTTTGAGAAATTCCCGAATTTCCTTACACGATGCCCCCCCGCAATCTCCCTTATGATGAGTGGTAACATTTAAGCGAACCTTCAAATAATTTAGTTGGTGATCAGTTCTCTGATTTTGTAATAGATGTGTTTTTGACGCAGTTGAGGTAAATAAATTTGGGAGTGTTGTGAATCAGTTCTGAACGAAGATATTTCATCAGTTAATACCTGATTTTTTGTCTTATACCCAATCCTAAAATCACTTGGTGATTACCGCGGTTTCGGGTAACCTTTGTACCCATCTTCAGACCACACAGAAATGAAATAAATCCCTTTATTAGGTCGTCAAATACATTAGAAGTCATCACACAAAACAAAAATCACAAAAACACGTTACGACGTTACACATAAGGCCTAATCACGCTAACCGGTCATAGCAAAACGTTTAATGCGACTCCTAATACATATTTCAAAATTTATAGTTCATATAAATTTCAATATATAGTTGAAGATATTTCAACTAATGTGGAAATTTGATGGGATAGTTAGGTGGATTCCCGTTAACAATAACGAATTTGGACATTTTGGGTTTTCACAACCTATTTTTATCTATTTCAATTAAATTTTTGTAAGAATCCATTAAAATGACGTTTAAAAGAAAACCCCAGCACGCCAACCCCCCGATGGTACTTTCTAAACATATGTTATGTTTTATGTATAATAAAGCTGTAGGATTAATAATAACCTCAAAACTAAGATGTTAAATAATGTTAAATGTTCAAATCAAATTATTTCGTATATTTTATAGTTAGAATTATTTAATAATTGTTTCATATTTTGAAATCAGCTGTCAATATTGGTTACTCACTATCAATTAGGCCTACTGTATATTATCAATAAATAGGCCTACTATTAAGTTATAATATGTCTTATGTATTTTTAATAAGGATGTATAAAAAATAACATAGTTTATAACAGTTTTATTTTATTTTAGAATTCCACAACGCAAGTTTTTATTGGTTTGTGTGTGTTGAAACATGTGTTGGTTCAGTGTATTAAGTGTATTCAAAATATTATTATTTTGTATTAAGCTGGACATCTGAATCAACTGTTTTATCTGTTATTTTATTCAATTGGTTGCTGTGGTAATGAATGTAAATACAGTACATACAAGATATATGTGTAGGTACATCATCAGTCTAGGCCTAACCTAAAATTATGTTTAATTTATTTTACCTACCTTAACGGCAACATACACATATAATTTATGTTTCTGTCCGACATTCAATTTTTCGGTAAATGCAATATAAGCGATGCATAGTTAAAAGATACTGGCCACTTATGATTTTCTCTAAGCCAGCTGATTCCTTTTGATACAATTAGCCGTTCTTAGATGCACAATCACGTGTTTTAATAATCAGCTGGTTAAGGAAACTTCAAATTATGATAAAATGCGTTTTAAAAAGTTCTTTTATTACATTCTAAATGAAATTATTTAAAAAATGTAAGTAAATTGTGCAACTATAGAATGATTGATCTTTCATTAAAAAAAAAACCGCGTGTAAAACGGTTCAGTGGAAACCTCAAGTGAACTCTTCAAAGAAGTGCAAAGTTGAAATTTTACCCCATATTAAATTGCCATAAGAAAACTTTTAATCTCGTTTTTTAAATGGTTACTGACCAGATACCAAAATATAAGGTAAAATGTGCAAATATAGGGGTTATTCCCTTTCTTTTGACACTACCCACGTGTAAATCGGTCCAGTGGAAGTCTCACACGTTCTTCCGGAAGATTTTTAATTTTGTGTTTTAATACCTATATAGGATTGTAGTCTAACTACATATTTGGGAAATGACAAACACGAAACAGTAATATAACACAAGACAATAATATGGAATGGTTTCAATGCTTGATGTTTCATTCGCAGAATCAGTTAAATAGCTTTCTCTATCCTTTTACATGCATGGAATAAAAAATGTTGTTTCAACATTAGGACAGTCTTTCCTTACTAATTGACTAGAGTATAAATATACGTAGTTGTTTTTACATAAATTGTGAATATGTTTAATGTATGCAAACGGAGGGTTTTATTTCTCGGAGGAACAGGTTTGGAATAATTGGAAGTACTGTACAGATGTATACCTGATTTTGTGTCATTTAAATGCATTGGAAATAGAATGTAGAACAATCTCTTAAGTACTTCCGAGTGTAAATGGTGTAACCGTGATTATAGTTATTACTAAAATGGGTTTCCAGCTTGTGATAGCAGTTGTCGTAGTCTACTATAAATGGTACTTAGAATCTTTTAGAGATGTTGAAATGTATCAAAGTAACATTGACTCAGTTTTAAGATGTGTACATTAATTTCTGTATAGATTTTCTATCGTGCTTCGTGTAACAGTGGCCGCTCGTTTTTTGTAGAAGTCCCATTGTTTCAAAGAGCGGTGATGACCTTTTATGTTAGTGGTATGTCATGACAGAACCAAAGTTAAAAATAATAAAAATCTGATTTCACTATTGGGTTATTTATTTATAGCAATTTCCCTTTATATGTTACTTTTGAGTAACCACATTAATTTCAAAAGTCCACAATATTTGCCTTAAACGTACAAAATGTGTTACCATGAATATAATAACGTTAACACCCATACATAGATGCCTTAATTTGTTTTACACAGTGTATCCTATACGAACTTAATTTTCAACATCTGGAAAGCAAATATTTTATTTAAACAGAGAAACAAATCAAATAATGTAAAAGAAACATTTTACACTTTATTGAAAGATATTATTGAAATTATTATCATTGCATAAATTTACAGATTGAAAATATATCTGTTTTTCCGATACCGAATCAGACCTATAGT
>JAGFPH010000034.1:671405-699963 GCA_018207615.1 Philaenus spumarius
ATATCTGTTTTTCCGATACCGAATCAGACCTATAGTTTTGTTATTTCTCGGATTGCATATTTATAGATTGAAAATATATTTTTTTCCGATACCGAATCAGACCTAGTACAGTTTTGTTATTTCTTGGATTGCATATTTATAGATTGAAAATATACCTGTTTTTCCGATACCGAATCAGACCTATAGATATAGTTTTGTTACTTCTTCGCAAATCTTGACGAGTAGTTAAACCTAAATAAAATCAAGACAAATTAAATAAATATTTGCTGGGAACAATAAACTATTTAAACTACAAATTTTAGATTTGTACGATTTTATAAATTTCTTTTTTGTAATATTATGGACGGGATGTAAAAAATATTAACTGAATGCAAGTTTGTGTTACATTTTTTCTGTCGATATTATTTTGTTTCTTACTTTTACCATTATGCATTTGCCTGGATAGTTTTTTAAATTTGTATTATTGTCTAACTAATTGAACAAAAATAAATATAATATTAATAATTCGATCACTCAGCTGAACCATTGAGCGAATTTCCAAAATTAAATTTATAAGTTTAGGGTTTCAACCAACTATTTGGGAAATTAGTCTACTCACGAAGGTACTGCATAGAATTTGTTTGCACGTCAGTCTCCAGTCCCGGCTCACGTGCTGCTTCGTTTCGCTCGAAGCGGCCTCGGATTATGGACTGCTTCGCTTTGCTCGCAAGTTTGCATCGCGGTTATCAACTTCGGTTCAGACGCTGCCTCTACGTGGATTTGAACCGGGTACTTGTATGGTATTTTACGTTTTGATCGATTTTGATAAAACCAGACGGACTATAAGGTCTTGTAAAAAAACAAACTGTGCAGAATAATCTCCTATATTTATTCTTTTAGGCAAAACCCAATTCCGAGTGATTTAGAAAACTACCAAATTTGGACCAAATCGGACTTAAAATGCGGCAGTTAGAGTGCGACCCTTCTATATTTTAAAAATTTTAATAATACCCTAAAACGTGTTCTGGGGACCATTTATCGCTCCCGATCTTAGGTTTCACCATAAGAGTCACTGCAATAGATCATCTTTCCTATGAAAACTCTCTAATAATACGTACTTTAAATTAAAGCTTACTAAAAGAGATGTCCTATCTTTCTAAATACCTATTACGTAATAATTTTGTTCTTAAAATGAAAAAGCCGATCCGGTTCCAGAAAGGAATTCATTTTTATGTTTACGGGTTTTCTTTGTCATTTAAATAACTTCTGGAATAAAAGGCAGAAACATAAAAGTCACGTGTCCTAGCCTCTAACAATGGTTCTGATTATAATTCTAGTGAAATTGACTTCTCATGTTTTTATTCGCCAATATAATATACTATAGCAGTTCTTATGTTCTCTGCAATCCCTTATTTTTATACATATTTATAAGGAAAGTCTTAAAAGAAGCAGTACTTTTGCCATTGAAAAATATTAAATTATATCACTACACCAAAAATAAACCCATAATAATGTAGATGTTGTATTTTTAATGAAAATATTATGTGTTTAAGAGAACACTAGGGGAGACCCCTGCGTGCTCCGCACGCCAACCCCCAATGGAACCTTCTAAAAACATATGTTATGTTTTATTTATAATAAAAGTGTAGGATTAATAATAATCTCAAAACTAAGATGGGAAATAATGTTAAATGTTCAAATCAAATTGATTCGTATATTTCATAACATCAGTTATAACAATGGTTAAAAGAACCAGCAAGATTCAGGTCTACACTTTAAAACCCTAACCTAAAAGCTAGAAATACAAAAATAATTGCTTCAATTTTTGAAATCAGCTGTTAATGGAAATATTGGAGCAACCAGCTATATTACGGTATCTGTTATTTTATTCAATTGGTTGCTATGGTAATAAATGTAAATACATGTGTTGGTTTATCATTCTAGGCCTAACCTAAGAATTTTTTCCGACTAATTTACAAATATTGAAATAAAAAAGGTTTTTATCGAAATTAATTATTTTTACTCGGGGATTTTGTAGCTTTTTATTAGTAAAACTATTTTTTCAATCGGTTCTGTAGTGCCAGAGACTAACCCCTACATACAAACAAACAAAAAAACAAACTTTACCTCTTTATAATATTAGTATAGATCAAATGTTTTAATGTAAACTACAGAACAGCTGTTTTATGTTTTTAATTTATTTATTTAATACCAAATGTTTTAATGTAAACAAAGCAGATGTTTTAAATTCTCATGCATTTCATATGGGGATTTTTCGTTTTTCGGAGACCCCAAAAACCCCTTAGTTTTTAATTTTAGAAAAAAACTTATATTTTTCCCTCGTTCCTTGAATCGATACCTTCAATTTGATACCTCTCCCATCATCCTCCGATTTACCAAATTCCCACAATTTTGAATCTAAAATTTCGCTTACAGAATCATATATAAGGATAATAATTGAGTTAACCTTAAAAGATATTAATTCTAAAAAAAATTAAAATAAAACAGTTTGTTTCTCCTAGTTGTCTAAGAGTTTGATTTTTGATTTATATCGGATTTGTTATTACTGTATACGCCAGACTTTGCAAAGCAGTATGCGCTGCTCACAAAATGTTTAAATAAATCTTAATTTACAACATCATTTAAATGCCATAGATTGAGGAAGAAACGGATAGACTTTCAAGCCGTGTTTTACTAACTAGTGAAAATAAAGAAAAAAGTTCAAACAAACATAACTTTGGAAATGCTTCGTTTTCTAATTGGTTAAAACTAAATATTTTGTATCTTGGTAGTTTTCCATAATATCTAACGGTTTCGAGATATTTCACATTAACACTTTTAAAGGGCTGCCATTTTGAAAATATATGAAAAGTCTTGGTTTTTTTTACATGGGTAAAAGATGTCATACCGAATATGTATTCAAATGTGCGTTCAATATATGCTACACCCAAAGATATTAAGTATTTTGTAAAAAGAAAATGGTGGACAACTGGAAACGAAGTATTTCCGAACCGATGTTTATATGAACTTTATTCTGTATGTTCACTAGTAGACACGTCTTGAAAGTTTCTTCGTTTCTTTCTGAACCCCCCTTTATAAGAATGCGTTTTAAATGGAAATATTTTCTGGAATAAATGCTCAAGCCATATAGATAATAATCGCTGAAAATTATTATTAGCATGAATCATTTTACTCAATATAATAATAAAGTAAAATATTTCTGAAAAGGTAGTAAAAGTTATGTTTCACTTGATTTGTTTACTTTGTAAATTAATAATAATAGCTTTTTAAGTAATTTTGTTTGTATTATCAAGTGCAGACACAACTTACCAACACTATTGCATTATGTAGCTACAAATAATTAATTAAATGTAGATGATATGTTTTTACATATTTGATGTACATTACATTTTCAGACGTTTATTATACAATTCCTATAGTATTCTAGTGCTTTTCACTTTGTGTGGAGCTCGAGGCTCCAGTTTAAATTACTTTTCCAGTTTAAGAAAAGTTATGGTGTTGACCTAGCAACGAGAGGATAATTTATCGGAGTGAATTCTGGTTACAATGCTATAAATTTAGCAAAAAAAATCAATATGTGGATTTTTACCACTCGTATACTTCTTTTAAACAAAGGTATAACCTAAAAATGATTTCTTATTTATTATACGCCTCCAAAGTATCAAAATATTTACAAAAACATCTTATACACTTTATATTATTATTTGTTATTTTAATACATTTTTTGTATTATTTTGTGCAAATAAATCGGGATAAATTATCTCTTTGCAAAAAAGGGTAACTGTTTAAAACGTTTTGCAAAATACATTTCATTTCTGAAATCTTTCGTGGTTATGAATGTTGTTTGGGGGCATCTACATAAAATCCGAGTATTTGGTTACTAACTAGTAACTACGAGTGAGAATGATTTAGGAAACCGAGAAGTTTTTACACAAATCTAAAAAAAAATCTGTATATAGATGTTAAAAATCCAAAACCATGTCTCTAGCAAGAATCCAAAGTTTTCTAAAGCTGTTAGTGCGATTTTAAACTCAACAATTTGTGGTAACGTATTGAAGCAAACCTGCTTGTACATGTTATAAATACAACGATATGCTGACCACACATCACCTGACTTATATAGATCAATAATTTCTTTAGTGTCTAAATGAGGAGGGAAATTTAATGAGAAGTTTGATTAAAACAAACTAAAATATCAACAATAATGAAGCCGACATTTGCAAAGACGGCATTATTGTAATTTTGTATAAAATGTTGTTTAACATCAACATTCAAACACAATATGAAATTAATGCTGTGTTAATTACAAGCTGCACTTTATAATTGTTTTACAAATTAAACTAAGATTTGGATATAATTTCATGATGACGATTTAACACAAATTAATTTAAATTCAACGCATAGCATACTGTTTGGAAGTTTATGACGTTTCGAGTTAACATAATTCAAAACAATTGGTTAATCATATAAACCAACATTTTGTCTAATTTTAATTGGTTTTAGAAACACATAACATTTTTGAAATGTGGATTGTCTCCAGCTTGAATTATTATTTCAACTATAAGGCCTAATATTAGATGTTTAATAGTACAGTTTACTAAATAAATTTTGTTCTCTGAGACTGAGAAATTTAGATCAGTCATCGGAAGTTCTGTCTCAAGGCTCACTATATGTGCACAGATACGGTCCGTCTGACACCAGAGTAGGCAGAGTCGACCAGTGTCTATGAAAGAATTAATTCATACAGAACTGTTTTGCCAGGCGTACCATTAGTGCCGGATCCAAGTCATACTAAGTAAAAGGTACCGTAGGCCTACTGACAGTCAAGCAGACAAAGTGAAACAGATTTTACAAATATACGAATTTATCATCTGAGTAAAAATAATTTTGTGGAGTTGTAACAAGAAGTTGGTAAAATACGAACTAAGGATAAGCAACTCTGTTTAAACGTCCATCATTTTGAAATTGTTCAATGGATTTTTAAATTAATCTGAGTATAATTTGTGTAATAAGTTTCTTATTGAAAAAAATACAATACAATTATTTTAACAACAGAAATTCTTAATTTCTTATTAGGGTTTCTTACCATAAAACAGAAAATGGAATCCTGATATTACCATTCTTTTGTTTATTTGTCTTTCAGTTTGTAACAGTAAAGATTGTGCCTACTTAGCTTGATAATCCGCATATATTTCAATGGTCAGACCTAAAAACTATGTATTATGAATGTTAGGGGCTAAAGTTTGGTACACCAAAAAATACGTTTTATATGATAATACAGACGTGGGGTATCGTCTGAAAGGGTTTTGTTTAAGGATATAATCAATAATTTGGTAATAATTTTGTGATACGTATAGGCCTAGTTCAAGATATTTTATACAAATGTCGCTAAACTCAAATTCAATTTATTCCAGAAAATTGGTAGAGGACAAATCCCTTACAGAAACCTATAAACTAGTGAAAAAATTATGAAAAATGTGTTTTCCATTCATTCGGTTTTAGGTAATTCCGAGTGTTGAGAGCCTTATTTCACTGGCAACATCCACCAATGTATACTGTCTTTGTGCCATAGTTATCGTTTTTGGTTCGATTGTTAATTGAGTAGATTGGTAATATCCTGTGTTGAAGTTATTAATATAAATTTGATAAAATGGTTGAACTTTTTGTGCACGAGTTAAATTTTTTCATTACCCTAGCTGAGAATTTCTCTATAATACTAACTGAGTTAAATATTCATAGTATAATACAAATTTTAAAACATATTTTAAATTACAATGTGTTAGTAATTATTAAGAAAAATATTACAACTTGGAAGTAAGTTTAGTTTATAATTATTCTAGGTTAGTTATACTTCCAGTGTACATAATTAATATCTCTTATAATTAATTTTGAGGTGTATTTTCCACTTCTTTACTTTGTGTGTTTTTAAGCAGTAACATTTTCAAACAATTACAAACTTTTTTCCCGTATGAATTGTACACTTTTCACTCTACAGTGATTGATTCCGGCTAGAATAAAAAATATTTGGTATTCAATTTTATATTTTAAAATCCATAAATTAAATTAAATACTAAAATGTGTACGCATAATAATAAAATATTTTATGATATCGTACCTGCAGACAAGAATTTTAAAATTATGAATAAAACGCAAGTGTTAGTTTTTGGACTACATTATTCACCCTGTAAATATACTACAATGACCATTATACGGATGGAAAGTTTTTGTAGCGTTTCAGGGAATGTATTCGAATGGCTGATTTTGATTAAATGTATACACTGGCTTATACAGTTTTTCCGGAGTAAACATGGCGTTGTCCTTGGAAGCAATTGTGTACTTTATAGATATCCTAAAATAAGCGTGTAACAAAATATCATTGTAAATTCTTGTTAAAATGTATTACACTTTAGGATATGCCTTCTTCTGAAAAGAAGAGACCAGTATAGGCATGGCTATTTCTGAACTTAATCCGGAAAAGGTAAGTTGATGGGTGTGATACACTTTGTACAACTCGTGATTTAGTAGTTGATTTTTCGGGTAGTTGTGGAGTTTTGGTAACAGAAGATGATGATGCAATGACACTGCAATGTCGTATTGTCTTAAATGGTGTTCGCTGTTCTTTACCAACGTGTTTGCTTTAAATATATTTTAAAAGTATCGAAACTTAATTAAGCTAAGTGCTAATCACCCTTTAGAAATACATTTTAATCACAGTAAGGTGTGCATGAGAATAAGATGCAGGAATATTGTTTCTGTCTTGGCTACTTAACAAGCTCTAGGGCATTCAAGAGGTTGGTAGCTTTTTACAAAGTTACAAGGAATTTCATTTAAAAAAATTGAGATTGGAATTCTTTCGCTGAAAAAACATGAACTCTTCCCGTCAAGTGGATATAAATTGTTGGTTTCACTTACAGGCCATGTTTCAGACATGTTTCACATTGTTTGAGTGTGCGTTTGATATAAATGAAAACTACGCATCAAGATAATTGCAATTATACCCACTTAGACTACAAATTTGATCTACAAAATATTCTTAACATTACTTGAACAATGGTTTTTACTCTTCCGGTCACTTTAAAAGGTGCAAAATAAAACCTAAATAGAAATTGACTCGATATATCTCTATAATATATAAAATGCAATGTCCTGTCTGACGATCAACGCAGAGCCGATTCTATTAAAGCTAGAGATTTGAAATTTGGAAGGTACATACGTCCAATAATATAGAGGCGCACTAAGAAAGGATTTTGCAAAATTTCTAGTTTAAAGGGTAGAAAATGCGAAAATTCATCACTCCCATAAGCAGCCCTATAACAGATAAAACAGCTGATTCGTATCAAATGCTTAGCAACACAGTTCTAAGTGTGGCCTGTTTATATTAAACCAAATAACGTGTTTTAATACATTTACATTCATTACCATAGCAATCAAATTAGAACTAGTTAACTAGTTATTATCACATTAGAATTAGTTAATTATTTTTCACAACCGACAACTTATTTAGGTTGGTTTAACAAAATAAAGACAAATACAAAGAAAAAATCAATGAACTGTAATATAATTCAAACGTCTATTACAATTCAACATAATTATTGTTACACATTATTAAAAAATAAAAACAGCTGATTTGGACTAAAGGTTTAACACAATTTTAGGTTAGGCCTATAAAATCAACACACGTTTCTTGAAAGCGTTTCGAATTATTACCATAGCAACCGGAATAACACATTAATAATAAATATGTATTTTTTTTGGTTAGTTGGGTAAAATCTAGGCTACAGTGTTGCATTAATAGCATTTTATATGTTACTAGCTGAATTTTGTTACTTTGCTACTGGGAATTTGTTTTTTTCATCACTATGATTCATAATTAATTAATATTTTTCTCTAATTTTATTTCATCTATTTTTGTTTTACGACACTGAATTATAACATGTATTTTCAATTATTATTGGTATTTATAGTTTACTGGCTGCCCGTTAATAGACTTCGTCACGGTATGTGTGCCGAATAAATTAAATCATATCAATAAAAAAAAACATCTTTTAAGAAATAAATGTACAAAATTTCAGCTCTATAGCTTTAAGGAAATTATAAAAATAAATATTTATTGTTTTTAGGGGTTTTTATCACATTTTCACAACTATAGCAGCACGTAACAAAATATAAAACTCATTTACTTTTTATATGTGTTTGTAAGAAATAAATGTAAAAAGTTTCAGCTTTAAGGAAAGTAAACAAACATTATTTATTGTTTTAGGGGATTTTTCAACCTTTAAAGGCCAAATATTTTAAAATCCTATCTTAGTACGCTTCTAGCGCCTATGAGCATATGTGTAGGGCCTACCAGATATTTCATGTCCCTGGGCGGTATTAAATTCATATTTATAGATATAGGGGATGTTCCTAAATTTCACCCCTTAGCAGAACGCGAAAAAAACGTAAAACTGGTTTATTTTTTATTTGTATCTTATAAGAAATAAATGTATTGTACAAAATGTCAACTTTCTAGCTTTAAGGAAATTATAACAAACAATGTTTATTGTTTTATGGGTTGTTTCAACCCTTAAAGGCCAAATATTTTAATATATTTTATTTGTTCCCCTTTAGCCAGTATGAGCAATATGTGTTCCAAATTCACGTTCCTATTCAATTAATATTTATAGTTTTAGGTGTTGTTATCCTCCGCGGCATTTCACCCCTTAGCAGAACGTGACAAAATGTAAAACTGGTTTAATTTTTACATGTATTATGTAAAAATAAATGTACAAAATTTAAGTTTTCTAGCTTTAAGGAAATTATAACAAATAATCCTTATTGTTTTAGGGGTTGTTTCAACCCTTAAAAAGTCATATATTTTGAAATTCTTCATTAATGCGCCTCTAGTGCCTATGACAAATACGTGTACCAATTTCACGTTCCTAGGCGGTAGGGTTTTTGAGATATATAGCAAACAATATTTATTGTTTTAGAGGTTGTTTTGACCCTTAAAGGCCAAATATTTTAAAATCCTTTCTTAGTGAGCCTCTAGCCCGTATGCCTAATACGTGCTCCAAATTTCACGTTCCTAGGCGGTAGGGTTTTTGAGATATATAACACAAAATATG
Source organism: Philaenus spumarius (assembly GCA_018207615.1). Taxonomy (NCBI): domain Eukaryota; kingdom Metazoa; phylum Arthropoda; class Insecta; order Hemiptera; family Aphrophoridae; genus Philaenus; species Philaenus spumarius. Next base: position 680,513 of record JAGFPH010000034.1, read on the forward strand.
TATTGTTTTAAGGGTTGTTTCAACCCTTAAAAGCCATATATTTTAAAATTCTTTCGAATTGCGCCTCTAGTGCCTATGACAAATACGTGTACTAAATTTCACACACGTAGGAGTTAGTATTTTTTTAAGATATATAACAAACATTATTTATGGTTTTAGGGGTTATTTCAACCCTTACAGGCCAAATATTTAGAAATCCTTTCTTATTGCGCTTCTAGCCCTTGTGACAAATACGTGTTCCTAATTTGACGTTTCTATGCGGTAGGATTTTTTAGATATATAAAACACAATATTTATGGTTTTAGGGGTTGTTTCAACCCTTACAGGCCAAATATTTAGAAATCCTTTCATATTGCGCCTCTAGCCCCTGTGAAAAATACGTGTACCTAATTTCACGTTCCTAGGAGGTAGGGTTTTTGAAATATATAAAAAACAATATTTATTGTTTTAGGGGTTGTTTTTTGTACCCCTAAACCCCCAAAACTACCACTAAAAATTTGAATATCAAAATGAAATTTCTTTAGTTGTCCTATTTACATCACAAAGTATACACACGCCAAATTTCATCTCTCTAGTTTCATGGGTGGTGGGAGAATTAGTGATGATCAGTGAGTGAGGGCTTTGCCTTTTATATATAGAAGCATAGATCATGAATAATAAAATAGATCATGCATGCATACGGGGGCTGTGTGCCGAAAAAAAGGTTGTCGGGAAAATAGTACATGTTCGCTCCGCGAGGTAGCGTTAGGGAGAAATCATTGGTAGCATGGTGCTTTACACCGCTTTCGTCGTTTCCCCAATAGATAGCGCCACTATAGTCGAATTTCCAGTGGATTGAAATATTGCATTTAATCGGAGTTCTATTAGGTTATCCAAATACAATGATAGAAGATAACCTTTAGTTTTTATAGAATTACTTTATTGTTTTCTTGCAAAAAACCTTCTTTATTAAATCAAATTGAAAATCTATTAAATTTGTAAACTGATATAGGCAAGTGATTTTCTGGACAAGTGATTTTTTTTCATCAGTGTTTTATTTTTAATAGTTTTCATTTACATATTACTAGCTGACTCGTGCGAAGCATTCGCATTCTAACTTACTTAAATCCCACTTAATTAAAGTACACACCGTATATTTAGTATCGTATAGTGCGTATACTATACGATACTAAATATACAATTAATTAAAAATAGCAATGTAGTGGCGTAACGGCAGCTCTCCAGCTGGGTATTGTTATCATCAGTGTTACCAACGCCAGGAAAATATCCCTACAACTTACTTGATAATACATCACTGTTACTTTCGGATTCTTTATTTTTTTTCCCGTATAATTCTATTTTGTATATTTTTTCGGTGTATCGGTTAAGGAAAGCTTTAAAATGATGCCTCATTCATGTAATTTCATGATGTATTAAGGAAGTTATGGCGTACCGACAAAAAATTGCCTTGAGAAATAATATATGCGATTTTTAGTTTTATGTTAATATTTTAAGCTTATTTTATTGTAAAATAAATTTTAATTATATTTTAAATTATTTAGAGTTACACAAAATTTACAACTTTCAAATTAAATTTTAAGTCTATATCGGTAATGTTGCTGAATCTGTATCGGCGTCGAGTCGGTGCTTATGATAGAAGTCTGCCTATATCGGTAATGTATCTGTATCGGCGACGTGTAGATGCATTGTCGATAAGTGAGAAATCACTCAAACTAACCTAAGCCTAAACACCTAAAACAATCGTAGTCTAAACATAGGTTTCCCGTATGGCTAATTTCAGTACTTCATTAAATAATACAATTTTTAAGATCATTTTCATTAAAATATATGTTTCTAAATCCTTGAATAAACTAATTTAAACGTTCCATTTTGTGACACGAACATAGTTTTTCATCATGCTAATGTCACAAATGTTTTTAATCACTGTATTACAAATGAATGTTTCTTTGAGTTAAAGGAATAACTACAGTTAAAATTAAATATCAATCCATACACTTACATTTTCTATATTCTCGAAAACCACTCAACTAATTTCACAAAAATTTCACAATTTGCACGTCAATTAGTAGGCCTACCTGAATGTTTTAAATAATATCGTAACTACAAACAAATATATTTAAATGTGTTAGTACTCCTGTACAATAATTACATAAATTACGCTAAGTTTCTACAAACTATAAAGCTAAAATTATTTAATATTATTCTTAACTGATATAAAAAACATTTGCAATTCAATTACTTTTAAAGCAAAGAGATGAAATAGAATAACTACCGTTAAAATTAAATCAAGCAATAGCGAAGCATTGCCGGGTCTTCTAGTTGATCTATGTGTCTTTTTTCATATTAAGTAGATGAGTTATTGCTCATATTTATTTTGCACTGTAGTTAGAACTTTGATAATTTTGTTGTTCTTTGTTTGTTATGATTTAACTAAGTGACTTATCAGGTTGAGTGATTTTGTTCTTAAAGTCTTTACTATGACAGATATACTAATGAAGACGGGGAGAGTAAGTAAATCGACAGCCAGTAACTAAGTTCGAACCTACGCAACCTCCGCTTGGGTTGGAGGTTCCAACTGTAGCACTCTCGGCCACACTGCTTCTCCTATTGATTTGTTAAGCATTGTCTTAAGACTGTTGGGAATAATCCCGGTATCGAGAAATGTATATATATTTCATTACTATGAATAAGCACAAAATAGAAGAAGAAACTGAAATATACATAATAAAAATCACATTACGTTGCGTTTTCACAAATTTGTTATTTTTTGAAGAAACTCGGGAAAAGTTATTTATTGTTAACACGAGGTCCACTACTTGATCTATATATATACAGTACGTCTGTTTTCATATTAGGTAGGTGAGTTATTGCTTATATTTTATTTTGCACTGTAGTTAGAACTTTGATCATTTTGTTGTTCTTTGTTTGTTATGATTTAACTAAGTGACTTATCAGGTTGAGTGATTTTGTTCTTAAAGTCTTTACTGTGCCAGATATACTATAGCCCAGTCAATAAAGGTTTCGGGTCGCAACTAATAAGGGAAAAGCTGATTTTTTGCAGGATGTTAGTATACAAAGAATACACTAAAAAAACAAAAGTCCCGACCATCACCCCTCTTGCTTTCCCCCTACCCCCTCCGCAACCTTGCAGGAGCAGTACTCTAGTTAAATGCTTACAACTCGAAAACGAATTATGTTACCGGGGTTTTAATTTTTTTATTTTACTCCAAACAATATTATAAAGAAATTATGTTGTATACACTTTTTATGTAGGTAGCTTAGTTTAGCCGTAATACTTAAACATATACAGAAAACTGTCACTGCAATAAACAAACAGTAACTTCAACAAATTATACCTTTTTACCCTTCCGTCATGGGAAGAAATGGTTTGAACAAAACTTATAAATAATTTAATTTTCTTTCAAATGATGGGTCTAATAAATCTTACCGTTAAAACGATGGCTTCATAGAGAGCGATGAAGCAGTAATGGACACCGCGCCGCCGTTGACATTCGCCGCTGAGGTGCACCGCTGCACTTACTCGTATTCGTGATATTGAATAGTCATTCAGTTGGAATGGAGCAACTTTCACTTTAAGTTTTCATTACAAAAATACAGTTTTTAGTACACTTTTATCACTGATACAAAGGATAAAGTTTCATTGCCTAGGCACTATTTAATTGCTTGGCTAACTACCTAAGTCTTGCAATAAATAAATCAGGAATAGTATATTTTCGTTAACTGACAACCTAATGGCAAGTATTGTATGCATTATTTTATAAACAAACTGAATTTGTTATGGACTGTAGGCTATTTTTGATATGAACAGAGTATTATGTGTAATAGTGTGATTATTTCGTAAAAAAGCTATGTTTAAATGATTGATAATAAAGATTAAAGTTTATATTTAAGTGAATCCACAAAAACAAAGACACGGTCTAATTTGTATTTTTACAACATGCAATAAAAACTTCAAAATAAGATATTTTAATCTGAATATTTGATTCTAAAGACGTTATTAGAATACATGCAAACAGAATAATCGCAAATACCCACTGAGAACTGAGAATAGGTTTTTGAAAATCATTGTACAAATTCTACAAAACACTCAGTTTAAAACTTTTCCCACTAAATACTTCCCTTTCAGGAAATTACAGCACATAAATCATTCGCTGTTTCCCATTGTACTTTTGTTAAAGGGGAAAACACAAAAGCAAGCCATTTATTTTTAATAATGAATATTTAATATTTGCATATTTGGACATGTCTGGAGTGCACGTACAACGTATACATCTAAACCGGAGACAGTTTTATGGGTCTGAGAGTAGCATCCAGAATCCACAATGCCGGTACAGTAGTAGTGTAGTTTAATACGTGAAACAATAACGCAGACTTAACTTGGTCTAGACTTAATGGAATTGACTTGGTTATTGTTGTTACTATTGAAGTTTGGCTGTGGTTTTATCTAGCTCAACATTTATAGCTTAGGGAAGTTTTATTGCCCTCAATCCTAGCTAGCAGTGTAGTGTATGAACTAACTTGACATTTTTTGATTGAATAAAGGCACTAAATACAGAATCTGTTTTTGACAATTTGTACCAAAAATTATGGGAGTTTGTTGAGAAACGCTGTATACGTTTGTCTATTTTAAGGACAAATAGACCTATATACATGTAGAAACCCTATATACATCCCTATAAGATTTCCAGTTTTTCCGACAATTTTACTTTTTATCGGCACAAAGTTTGGGAGTCTACGAGTAAATTTAAAAAAAAAAACCAAGTGTCACATGGAAGAAGTGTAAACTTAACTATTTTAACACAACTTACAAAATGAGGAAGTACAATATCTATTTCAGAGGTATTGCCAAGTAAACAATTTTAAAACAACTTACGAAATGAGGAAACAATGTCCATTTCAGAGGTTTTACCAAGTAAACTATTTTAAAACAACTTACGAAATGAGCAAACACAATGTCCATTTCAGAGGTACTGTATTACCAGGAAAAATATTTTAACACAACTTACTAAATGAGGAAGCACAGTGTCCATTTCAGAGGTATTACCAAGTAAACAATTTTAAAACAACTTACGAAATGAGGAAACAATGTCCATTTCAGAGGTTTTACCAAGTAAACTACTTTAAACAAATTACGAAATGAGGAAGCACAATGTCCATTTCAGATGTATTACCAAGTAAACTATATACTCTGTTATATACACTCATGTGTACTATGTATAGTAGAGCGTGACGAAAAAATGCGCGACGGTAAAATCCGATTCACCGCCCGCAAAATTTGTACACTTAAATAATTTGTATGGGACTGTCGTGTAGCATATCTTTTGAAACGGTTTTATTTACGGGTACTAACATATTTAAGAAATTCGTGATAAGTAGTTTTTGAGATATTCCCAAAAAATATTCCAAAAAGATACAAATTCCATTCCTCCCCTCTATTTCCGAAAGTACTTTAAAGGGACACTAAAGCAGATCCAAATTTTGGGGGAAGTAATAAAAGTGTTTGTCTTTTTACTAACGCAAGTATGGTAACACTGCTTTTAGGGACTGTCAACACGGCTGACTTTCTTACTAGGCCATTCTGTTGAAGTTAACCATTGGCGTTGCAAATATTACTAGTCTTATAACAGTAAGACATTCAGCAGAATCCTTTTTTTCTTCTTTTTTTTTTTGTTAGGTTGAAATGCATTTACGCAGACCTCTCTCCTGAGAGATACAGTGGGACTCACCAAGAATATGAGTACTACCCCCTAAAACTTCCTCCCTCCCCCCACGTGGGAGTCACTCTGAACCGAACACACTCAGTACCGTGAACGAGAGTTATCCGTATGTATACACTGGGGGAGCGGTAGCAGCATCTCTCTAATGGCTGCAATCTAAACTTCGCTGTAATCAAATACAATTAAGGCATGCAAGTTGGAGTCATTAATTATAGAAATCGCGGCCAGACTTAACCTACGGTGGGTCGTCTAAGATGGCGGCAAGTCGAGGCCTACGTCTTCCGGGATGTCAAGTCTCCTGCAGATCTCGGCTATGTGAGGATAGCCCGAGTCGCGTGCATCCTGAAATAATTTAGGATGCATCGTTTAGCAAAACGTCTAGGGTAGGAATGCCAGCTGACCCTAGAATGGTGGAGTTCCTTGGCTGACGCGTGAGTCTGCGAAGAGCCGCTGTCTAAAGAGTCTCCAGTTTCTTCCTGCTAGATTTGCTGGCAAGTGCCCACGAAGCAGTGAACGCGTACAACACAGATGGCACTATCAACATAAATATTGTCACAAGCTTTTACAGGCAATGAGCTACGTTGATGATTAATAGATAAACAAAACACGTTGATGATCCTGTGTAGTAAACAAAAAATTTAAAATAACGTAGACGAAACTACGCATGCAGATGGCGCATCAGTTTTGACAGTTATTTGTGCTCTAGGTTAGCTGCTATATTAACTTTCAATAACAGTTTAAAATTGAGTTTGGCTTGTTGTATATTTATTGTTACGTACCGTCATTTGATTTAGCCCGTCCAAACCACCAATGCATAATTTACTTACGCCGTGGTTACCGTTGTTCTTGGTGGTTAAATAATTCCAGGTTTTTGAACTAGAACAGTCCCCTACAGATACCATTTTGTTCTAAACACATTGCAGAATATAGAGTACCAATATGAAAAAATATTGTAACTTGTACATTAAATACCGAGTAAATTTATAATTATTTCTTAATGGTTTAGGTTTAATCTTAGATCGGAAACTTGATAATAATAAAATACATTTGGAGGTTAAGTATCCATTTGTTTTGTCCTGTATTTCAATTCAAATTCATAATTTTCCGACTATTATGAACAAGGGCTGACTTTTCTTCGCCTCATCTTTTTGTACGAAATCATTAACCGTACTTTCAAAGGAACTGCAATTTTTCTTGTTGACAAATGGCTACGAGTCCTGACTAGTATTTGCACAACAAAAGGCAGCCTTAGAAGAAGATGTTCATGTTAGTTCCGTGTATTGCCACTTGAGGCAAACTCATATTTAAGTAGTTATACCCGATCCGATGAAAGATGGCGTTAGATTCGTTTTAAACGTTGGGAAATATTTGTGTCAGAATCTTGTTTGAAATAAACGTTGTTAACAGTATTGCTGTTTTGAATGTATATACTTGTAAACTTATGATTGTTGATCATATTGTCTTTTAAGTTACTTTTTATTCTTAAGGGTTTTAAAATTTCAACAAATTAAAAATAATAAATACAAATGTGATAATACATTACATATTAGAATAATTCATGGTGTTACAGTTTTCGTCAACACCATCGAAAAAACAACAAATTAACGGTTTTAAAGAAGAATATCAAATTTATTAAATTTGTTCTTTTCTTAAAATTTCTTTACATCTCCTTAATCAGTATTTGGCGACGGATCATCACACGTCTTTTTCAGTCTCCTAAAAAAACATTGGGCACTACCCTGTCTTTTTCATAACCTTTAGTTAATATTCTTAACCCAATAAGAGGTCCATATAACTCCCGGCTCTGCTTATAATGACGCACTCTACATATTATGTTCTTTCTTAATTTGTGGCATTTTAAATGTGTACCTGTTACTTATTAATAATTGCAAAGAAGCTTTAAACTTGTAAAAAGCAAATGAACTAAAGAAACATAATAACACTATTGAAACATAACGTACTCACAACTGATGCTGGTTGTTGTGTGACCAAATGGTTCCAGGAAAACCACATTTTCGAGAATGCATTAAAAATGGGCCTCTTTTAAATAACAAGTGGTGTTTTCATTCCTTAAAATGGGTAATGAACACACATTATAAACAGTGCTTAGTCTTCTAGAGACAACTTTCCATACTTCTCCAAAGCTGGTTATACTAAAAATACTTGAATAATTTACTTTAATTATTATCGTAGTGCATTATTTCCTGATAGATTTGTGGCTAATGTCACTACTCGATTTGTATTTTATAATTTGAAGTTATCTTTCCATCTTTATGATGGGTGCTACTTTCAAAAATTTAGTAAAAATATATAATGTAATGTAACAAAACGTATTTCATGTTTTTACGTCGGGGGAAAAGTAAATTAAAAGTTTAAAGTACCGCAGTAACTACTTTAGGCAGCTCCACAAAAACGAGACCTGCGAAACTGGATCAATATGCGTGCAGTAACTAGGCGTTGTCAATGATATTAAAATGGGCAGTCGTAATATTTAATAGTATCTGTTGCGTAAACACCATGCACATTTTTAGGATATTCATGTAATCGATTTATGTATTGAGTGCAAGAATCAATTAAGCCTATATGTATAAACATGAATAACTTCTTATAATTGCTTTCAGGCTCCGGTTTCGGAGTAACATGATATGCAGAGTGTTTGCTCCGCCTTGTTCCTCCTTTACAACGGCTAATGTTTATCCCATCCCCTTAATTCCTTAGGGACTCTAGACTTGACTTAAAGCCAATTTGAATTCAGATATCCAAGATGGTTTAGTATAATTATTCTAGTGTGTTTTACTACCATCTCTATTGATGGTTAGATTGTTTAACACTATTATTGTGCTAAGTTTTAATGTAGTAACTAGGAATCGACCAAGTAAGATATTTAGCATGTATCAACCCTTAAACAACCGATAATATTCCGACAGAGAATATTTTTGCTTCGAAGAAATCAGTAGGTAAGAAGCTGTTAACACAAATCTGTGTCGTAGTTGTTGAGTAAACAGTGCGACAAGGATTTAGTGCAACATGGATTTAAAACATTTTTGTTGTCAAGTGAGTTATGACCCTCACACCTAAAACCAGAAACAAAAAGTAAATAAACTGGTGCAAGTATATTCTTATTCTGTGCCGTCAGTCCTCTAATGAAATTTTCATACTCTATGATATCTTCCTACAAAAATTGGTATTTTTGTTCATATGTAAAAGTAAAACAAAATATCACATCCTGTCTTTAAATTTGGTTGGTTATAATGGATTTTATCACATTTGTGTAGATTTATAATCGGACTTGCCAACTTCTGTGCAATCAAAATTTAATACATAGGGGAAACCCCTGCGTGCTCCGCATGCTAACCCTGTTGGAACCTTCTATACACATAATCATTTTATGTTTTCTTTATAATAAAGGTGTAGGATTAATAATAACCCCCAAAACTAAACATGTTAAATAATGTTAAATGTTTAAATCAAATTATTTCATGTATTTTATAACAGCAGTTATAATAAAGGTTAAAAGAATTGATTGATATGGTAATAAATAATGTAAATACATGGCATGTATTGGTTCATCAGTCTACGCCTAACCTAAGAATTTGTTCCGACTAAATTTACATATATTGAAATAACAAATATTTTTTATCAAAATGAATCTTACTATCATAGTGTAAGATCCCTATCTTACTCAGGGATAGTGTAGATTTTTATTAGTAAAACTATTTTTTCAATCGGTTCAGTAGTTCCAGAGATTACCCAAACAAACAATTTTACCTCTTTATAGTATTAGTATAGAAACTATATATAGTCTTCTATTCCTGGATATTTCACTATATTAAGTTAAGGGTTAAATTTAGGTCTTTAGACTTAAAGCTTTATAACTTGGTTATAACTTAATTTTATGGTTACCGTTAATAACGAGACTGTATATACACTTGGAATGTCGTGTACTATGTTTAGGCTACATAAATGTAAAAAAATGATAGAATAAATAATTATTTAAAATATTGAACGTTCAAAGTTTTTTTTATAAAGGATAGGCATATTATCTTGAACTGCAGAATTGTTTTTGAAGTTTTAGCTTTAACACGTTCAGAAATTGAGTGGTGGTTGGTGCTTTTCTAGCAGAATTTTGTGGAATATCATAAAACTCCTTAAATAACACCCTTTTAAATAGTCGGTGTTAAAACCCTCATGGGGTTAATAAAATATTATCCAATCTTTGGATTCAACAGTTCACAAGACCTATGTTGTTTTATAACTAAGTTTTGAAATTTATGTGGATTAGAAAATATTTGTAAAATTTCATTTTGATACTTTGTAAAACAAATTTGATTGATATGGATAGACAGAACGATTTTTGTACCCTAAAAGCGCAATTTTCTGTTATAAAATAGCTTTATTTCGTAATTTATTGGTAACGTATTTATTCTTGATACTCGTTTAACTACTTTTTGTCAGAAATTCCATTTGTAACACTCGGAAATTGAATGTTACTTTTATTTAGAAGTAACAAAATATTTTTTTGGACTATTGTATAGATTAGATATTGTATCATAGATATTGAACGCCAAAGTCAGGTTTAATTTTGTAAGTACGGTACCTCAAATTCCTGTTAAAATAATTTTATTTGAAAACTCAGTATAAAAATTACATAAACAGTTTGAAAGTTTAGATTATTGGAATCAGGTCAAATTATTAAGACGAAGATTTTTTAAATTACCAAATGCATTGCACTATTATCTGGGGTTTCTATAGACTGTTAATAAAGTTGAGATGAATTATTTCAATCTTTTTATTTACTGGCGAATATTAGAAGATAAATTTATAGAAATAACAGTTAGAGTACGCAAGTGTAACTTGCGTAAAAGTGATTTATAAAGTTAACTGATGTAAGCAGATGGTATCATAAACAGAAAATAATAAACTCCTTTTCTTTTTCTGAAGTTGGATAAGGTGTTTTGTGGTATCTTCCACTGTTTTCTTCTTGCTCCGCTGGTTCAGTATCCCATTGTTTTCAATGTTTGAACGTTCAATTCCAGTCCTATTTAGTTTTCCTTACGCTTTTTTTTTACCTGAACGCTTGATTATGCTGCTTTTCCTCGGGCTTTCTTTCCATATTACCCGGCTAATCTTAAAAGTTCACAATGTTGACTATATGCAGGATTCTATATGCATTCCAAAAATGTATCTAAAAAAGCTGAGTCGTAATTGTACAAATGTACTAATAATTGTGTATTTCTCAATCTTATATCCAGTTCCCCGTGTTGCCTAAAACAAATCTAACTATGTACATTGTTTTCCGTAACTGCTCCACGTTTTATTTATAGGATCGCTAAGATGTCGAGTGCGAAGACAACTTTTTATTCAAGCTTTTTATTAATATACATTTGGTTTTTAAGTTAAAACGCTGAAGTTTATTTAGATTATGTTCTTTCCGAAATGAGTGGTTCTTATTTTTTCTTATGTTTTTTTATAAATATATTTTTTAATTGTTATGTTTTTTTGTTACAATATTTTATATTATTCCATTTGAAAAATTGTTCATTTTTTACAAGGTATTTGCGACTAGTACGGTATTTGTTGATAGTTTATAGTTAAAATCTAAATCGAACATTTATTGCGAACACGATGTTTTTGATAATATATCAACGATTTTTTTTTAAGTTCGTCGAGTTTAAAAATTAATATCATACACTGTTTTTCCAATTTCTTAAAATTTATCGTTATTAACTTATAAAGGACGCTTTGGTTAGTAGGCTTGAAAATCCTTGTTTCTTTACTTAGGCGTAAAATAGATTTTTCTCATCCTAATTGTTCAACTGTCTTTTCTGATTTTCTTGGCCATCCTGAAATTTGAAGCTGCTCACACAACCATTAATACATTTCACAGCAGGTGCTGCATCTCTCATCATGTCTGGAAAGTACATTTAACAACTTCAACAGCTTTGAAATAAATTCAGCAAACCACAAAGTGTAGCCTAGTATCGTCATTATTTTAATAGCGACTAGTTGTTTAGAATAATGTTTACAAGCCAACGCTCGTGTAAATTCACACAAGATATTAAGTTTTGTTAAGAATAATATCAAAATAGATTGGCCAACTATTGTGCTGTATGAAATTAAGTTGATGCCTTGAATAACAAAACCGGTCGTTTTTTAATACATTGCCAGTAACTTTAAATTAATAAACTATTTATTCTTGAAATCTTTTATATAATGCAATTTAATTAACCTCGTGAAACAAATTATCTCGTTCATTTTAATGTACGCAAAAGCTTCCAGAATTTAATATTGTACCTTAATAATCTGCTGTATTTATTAGCAGATCAGACTATCAAAGAAAGAGATAATGTCTGTTTCACTAAACTACGTATGCGGGGCAAAAACACGTACAGTACTATAGTTAAGATCAGATTAGGAGTGGGTGGAGCCTCGTATAGGGTTGAATACTTACACTCTCAAGGGGCGGATGTGAGTAGCAATATATCACATGACTGAGACTTAAACTTTGTTGTTTTATTTTGTTTTTAACTTAGATTTATATTTTGAATGGAACCGAGGCGCCACTAGAGCATTTTCAGTTGTTTGGTGTTGAAATTTATATTTTTACTTTAACGTCATAAATAGTCTGTGTATTGAAATACCACACAAATATATCTGGCAAGAGATTGAATTTAGTTTTCTTGCATATCATAAGAATAATATGAGATAGAACAAGTTACATTTGTGTACAGACATAATGGCGAAATAAGTGTTTACATGCACGTAGATCCGAACGACTTTGATGATTGTTCCAAGAAAGTGGTATAAATACTTTTGAACAATAAATACTTATACTTAAACTGAAGCGATTGCATAATCGATTAGGATAACGTCCACAGTAAATTAGTGTGCCGAACTTTGAGCTGTTGTCTAGAGTACAAAATTAACATTTAAACGTTAAGTTCGTAGAAGAAATAAAAATAAATAATTTCAGAGACAACATAATCTGAATAAGTAATTCTAGGTTGGCTGTGATATCAAACAAGTTAAATAAAATTAAAAAAAGCCTTGTCTAAAAACATGAAGGAAGACAACCACTAGAAAAGGTTGCGTTGGATAAGTGAAGTCGTAAAAATGTGTGAAGGCAAGTCTTGTGGGCGAGTAAAATTAAAAGTAGGCTAAATAAAAATAGAATTTAGACTTCATATAGCTGTATTGTGGAGTTATGTGCAACATATTTTGGGATCAATAATTTATTTGGAAACAAAATAAACTAGAGAACTTACGAGACACATAAGCATTAAAAAGAAAGAGTTAACGAAAGTACAGTAATTAGATGAGAAACTGGGAATTTATTGACTTTACTTTGTTATTTAAGATCCTACAGATCTTAGGATTTGCTTAGAAGGTATGTAACTAAAGTCATATTTATTTAGACATTTCTAATATTACTCACAAACATTTAAAAATAGGCACGTAAATGCTACACAATACACGGCGCTTGGATAGATAGGCAATTTTGTATACTTTTCACAGCTGCAGCATGAATTTTTTAGTATCTGAGTGGATGTTTGCCAAAGCAGTAAAAGTTATCACTCACCCCAACTGCTATAACTGTATTTTATTGCATTGTCATTCGCTCCAGGCTTTAAATTTTGCTCCGCTTTGTTAGACTACACTTTTAGTTGTTTATGAAGGTTAGTTTTCATTTTATTTGCTAAATTTTGTCGCTTGCTGTTTATTTTAAAATTTAGTTTTAAACTAATTAAATACTTTATTCTCTCACAATAACGTCGCGTCGGTTTAAAATAAACCCAATCCTAACGAACTCTGTTCAATTATTCTGTGTACTAAAAAAAACATTTTCTGAGTGACAAAATACATATTCTCGATTTTATTTTTAGAACTCGATTCCCACAATCTTAGCTTTTAGTTGTACCCGCATCTTCTTTATTCATTGTTTCCAACATTTTCATTAGTCTCTCTCTCTCTCTCTATCTCTCATCTTTATTTCTTGTACGCGGTCTTCTTTACTTTAAATATTTCTCGTAACTAAGGACTTTGATTTCAGGCAGTCGAGTCGGTCGGTGCTAAAATTAAAATCACACGTTTCCAGTTGTTTCTAATTAAAACCACACATAAAACAATCAACTTAGCTGTATAAATCTTTCATCAGTTCAAAGGGTCCTAATTTGTTTTAATTCTCCAAAAACTACTTTAATAAGCGTGCTGGTTGGCATTTACCTGTTATAACTAGCTCAACACAGAAAACAGTATAAATACTAAGCCTCTAAATGTTCTTTGGGATTTTATTTCTAAGGTAAATTGATAGCACAATGTGAGAACTAAAATAATTAAAACATTACCCCTATCAGTTATGTTTTAATTTACATTATCAGTTTCAGAAATCTTCATATGTTATATTGGGTAAATTCTAATGAATTAAACTAGCCTCAACACATATTTAAGTTGGAATTTAAATCCATATAAATTCCGTTGATTGTATGGAACTACGTGAATACCGGGATACATTGTAGATGTCGGTAGCACATTGTTATAATACATTTAGGATGGACAGTTTTCAACATTTTAATCTTTATAAGTAGGCAAAATAGATGTGTAAGGTGTCCAAATAATAATATTAGTACGAGGAACATGTTTGTGCTTTTTTTAAACTTTAATTTTTATAGAAAAGGTGATTATCAGCGAAGTCAAGTTGTTAAAATTTAATTTGAACTATTCCTAGGATTTTTTTTGTAAAAAAACTAAATGATGATGTAATTTTAAATTGTTCGTTCTCTTAGAGATTTAGTATTGATGAACTAGATGTAAACCTTATTACCTCTGATAGTTGCATTGCCTTGATCACATTAACATTTGCTGTGGTTACACGTACTGAAATTCAGCACTCAATTTGCAACAATTGCGGAATAATCGAACGGCACTAAACAACTCCTGTTGGAATTTATGACTGTCTTCTGGCGCCGACTAAGCACTTCTTAATCATTTGTATTTATGGAGTCTGTCGGACTGTTTTATAGAACACCGAGAAACTTTCAGTTAATAGAGCTTTACCGTATTTTATTCCCTTTGTTGATCTGATGACATGCAATCCTATCGGATGCATGATACCTTTAAATCAATCAGCATAGTACTTGCCCGGTAGTTTAACGATAATTTACTTATTTATATACGCTTCTTAGTGAATAACTACGATACAATTGAACTTATGATTAAGAATAGATTATTTTTAGGAATATTGGGTAGATGAGTGAATTAAAAAACTTCAGTTTGTATAAGTTGCTTTCTGCTTTATAATTTAAAAAAAATTATATTAATGTTTTTAAATTATTTTTTCCTAATAAGGTATTATAATTTTTTAAGAGTTTAGATGCCATGCTCTTGAGTTGAGTTGACTCTTCTCTACTGGGACAACATTATAAGAAGTACCCTTAAGTTTTTGTAACACCAAGTTTCTTTGTTTTATTTTCAAACCTAAAATACATTCTATATTATACATATAAGAAGACGTGTCTTTAAAGAGGCACGGCCTTAGAAGCCCCTAAAGACCCTGAGAGGGCGTTGGCGGGTCTTACGCCTAGACCCGTGGCATGGACTCCCACATTTTTATTTACACTCAGGCCTTCATTTAAAACATCAGAAGTACCAGAGTGCATAAGCCCCAAAGGTTCAATATATGAACACACCTTTATATAATTATACAAACACTCGCTGAAAAGTATCTTCGCACTAAGAATACAAGTTCTCTGATAATAATATTTGTTTTCCATTACCAATTAATCATTGTAAATATCGTATAAGTGTACAAATTACATTAGTGAATCAAAAGACAACAATAACACTCTTGTAAGATTAAGTGGCCAATTTAATCATTGTTACATTTTACATACGAGATTTTCTCGCCTTACGACTTTCAAAACAATCGATTATCTTGCTGAAGTCAAACTGTCAAGCAATTCCACTTTCCAATGCCAACATCCTTGATAGTTTGCTGACCATTGTACATTTTTGTCCATGACAACTTCCAACGACTGCAACTTCGGTATTTAAATACTAACTTTTTCTACTAGGTAAATAATCTAGCTCTATAATTGTTTCTATTTAATTACTTCAGGGGACATGGTTAAAATATAGCTAGTTGTTTTGTTTGTTGTGTTGCCAGATATTTCTGAGGCCAGATACTAACTTGGAACTTGTGTTTTATTTATTAAATTTACAATATGATTTTTGAATATTATTAAAGCAGCGTTTAGTTTTTTGTAATGTTTGTATTTGTTCACTTCGCTCTACGAGCCAGGTCCTCGGATCCAGCCGTACTTGCTGTCCCTTCTCTACGAACCTGTCTACACAGTTATTTGTTAGACAAGTGATATTATTACTGTTTAAAACAGCTGGAAAAAACGTACTGGTGGTTGTAGAATACACTTCACTCATTATTTATTGTAATTTAAATTCCTTACAATAATACTTCGTAATTTCTATAGGCTAATTTACCTCATAATAATTTGATTTAAACACAAACACAAATTTGCTTTGGTGATAAGGGTTGAACCTTATCCGACCTAAGTCCGGCACAATATTTACAAAATATTTGCCTCATTTTATTCATCAGAAAAAAAGACATTATTTTTATGCAAAAATCTGGAGTGTTGTAGATGTTATAGGGAAAACAATGACATTTAAGTAATAACTTGCTTTTGCTTACTCAATGCTCAACTTATTAAGGGCAAACCTATCAAAGTTGTGGAGAAATTTACCTACCTGGGCAGTTCAATACCAAAAACAGTGGAACTATCAAAACCAAAGAAAGTATTTGGAATGCTTACAAAAACGTATACTCTCAGGAAAAACGTATAAAATATAGAAAGCATCAGGAAGCAAGCTGGAGAGGTATAGAAAAACACAGGCAGCTTCAGAGGAAATCTCCTGATGAGAGTTAAAGTACACATGATCAGAATCTCTATGCACGGGAACGGACTGCTAGACGAACTATACCTTCTCCGTATTGTAAAATTACTTTGCTATAGATAAAAACGTCTACGCAGTTAAAAATAAAGAATCACAGCCCTAGGCCATTTTTTATTGAAACTCAAAAAAAAATTTCAAACTTAAGTACAAATTCCACAATGTTTATTTTTATTTGGAGAAAGAAAAATAACTCTTTTCTTTGACTAATAGTTTAAAAAACGTTCTTAATCTAAAACTAATTGTCTTTCAGTTTATACATTTTAAAATCTGTAAAAGCACGATTCGGTTAAGGATTGTTTTTTTTAAATAGCTTCGCTGCACACATATTATTTTTTTATTTATTCGCCATAAAAGTTAGGGTTAACACTAAAACAAATGTGTATTAAGTAAATATTAACTCCATAATTATAACTATGTAAAAAGAAAACAATCGTTCTGCTAGTTTAAAAAATGCCGTAAATGATAATTATCGGATAAAAATTTATGAAGTTAAATATGTTAGGGTGACAAACATTTTGTTCGATTCCTGTAGATTAATCAAATTTATCGTTAATTAATTACTTGTCGCAAACAAAAATATTCACGTTTATAACAAAAAATATAGCCATTTAAAAACAAAATCTTATTATTGTCTACTTATTATATTTACATAAATGATTGAGCACTTAGTATGTGTTATAATATACACTGTAGTTTTACAATCACTCAGTAGTTATAATGTAAATTAAATCGTTGAAGCTATAAAGTTAATTACAATTTACTATCACACACCAGTTTGAATTCATAGTTTAATTTAGTTCTACAATAAACCCCATGTTTATAATTAGCCCCCTCCCTCCACGTCCGCCTCTGCTTCTGACAAGGTTATGGAAATACAGGATTTGTGGCTTGTTCTGATCCGGGGAGGCTTTACGCTATCTAAACATCTTTCGAATACCAAATCGCTGTCTGTTAATTAAAGAGCGAACCTGGCAAGAATATACCTAATGTGGTTAGTTGAAATAATCTCATGTGTTTATCTGTTGAAAATCTTTGAATCATATGCATGGTATTTTAATGAAGGCATTAACACCTTAATCGTTTCCATTATTAAATTGTTCTCCCCTGCTTGTCGCAAGTATACTAGCTGTTGCCTGTAAAAATAATACTTAGTTTACCAAGTACAGTGCATCACCATAACCTCGATATATATACAGATAAGAACGTTGACGAATATTTCTAGAGTTCCACTTCGCCGATTTTGATCAATTTCATCTCTTTCGAATGTTCTTCTTGGGTAATTTCAGAACAAGTAACAATAACTTTCCCCGCACCAATAACTATTGATCGCACCAAAAAACAGTATATAACTATTTTTGTAGAGAATTCAACGTATTTTAAAAAGTTATAGGACAAATTAAGCTTTAAAGTGAAGGATTTAAGAGATATTTGCAAAAAACCTAGACAACACACAATTTGTACACCTTCCACCTTCTCCCACTCCTCAAACCCAACGCTATTTCGGTGGAGACTTTTTCCCACATTCTGAGCATCGATCAAACACATGTCTGCTGAACTGTATTATCAAAACATACAATTAATTGTTAATTATACGGTAAATCGTAAATAAATTGTTAATTTAAACACATTGAAAACCATTAATCATACCAAACGAACCTACAGAAATACCTTACTTTATAAAAAAAAAAAACTTATAGAACTTAAAAAGTTATTGAAGCAACTAAGCTCTAAAGTGAAGGGTTTACGAGATATTTGCAAAATACCTAGAAAACACACAGTTTTTACATCTTAAAGCCCTCCCACCCCCAAACCCGACGCTATTTCGATGGAGATTTTTTATCACATTTAGAGCAATACAAAGGGTGATATTTAAACAATTTCCAACAATCAGACCTTTGTTTTTTTGGATTCCCAATTTGAGTATATTTTGTTCTAATTTGACTGTACTACTAGTCCAATGAATTTGTATTGTGTACTGCCTCTCAAGAGATCATATTTCAAATAACAAAAACGTTTGTTGACTGATAGTTGTTATTTGCCTTCAACTTTATTGTTTAAAAAAGATGAGTATTTGCAATAATTGTGTTAACCATAATTACTTCGGTGATTTAGAAAATTTAAGTTTGAATGGTTCGATATAGTACATAATTTATATATTTTTGACCGAGCGTAAGCGAGGTCTCCGTTTTAACTCGACCGTTCGGCATTTCGTCTGTGTCTGTCTCATGATTACGGCCAAACGCCTTGACCGATTTTTATGATTTTTTGCATGAATGTTCCTTATTTCTAGGCCGAGCCATTTATTTATAAGGGTTTTTCCATTTTTCATTTTTAACCCAGGCTTAAATTAAATAAAAATGGCGGCCGGACCGTTTCTCTCAGTGTAAGCATTTTTTAAAAGCCAGTTTTTGGCTTAACCGTAAGTCGAATTAAAAAACTAGTGGCATTTTGCTAGTAGCAAATTAAATTTTAAACAAAAGTGTATTCTTGATTTTTTTCCGTATCTCTAACGGTAAGCTCACAAAATGGTCGTAAACTTCGAATTTGTTAAAAATCGTCTATTTCAACCATGTTTTTATACGTTTATTCTAAACCAATTCAAAAGTGTTCCATAGCTTTTTTGTAGATAAAGGTTTAAAGAATTCATATATGCCAGTAAAAAAAAATTATTGAAGTAAAATTAAGAAAGTTATTAGCTCAAGAAACAATCACGTTCAGTAACGAAAGGAAAATGTTTAACTTTAG
>JAGFPH010000034.1:700063-757828 GCA_018207615.1 Philaenus spumarius
GTAATTTAGTTCTAAATAGAATTGTATAAAAATATTTATCAATTTCAAATTTCTTATTTTGAAAACACCAGTTTTTATGTTCCTACTACAAGACTGCTAACAAAACTAGGCCTGTTTTGAATAGTAATTTAGGAATATATCATTTGCCCAAAAATGACATATTATTATAAGAAAGTGTAGAGGATAAATCAAAGAATTAAACTGTATACCTATAAATTATCATTGTAAATTTCATTAAAGTATTTGACTTAGCTTTACTTGAATTACAAAATGAGATGAAACAAATGAAATCTCGCGGAGATAAAGGACATACAAAAAACTACTGTAGGACACCGTGGGAAGTGTTGGTACATGGGTTGAGATCACTAACACGACGTTTTAACATCGTTTGTTTTCATTATTTCTAATATTGGAATATGATATGGAACTTAAGTTAACTTGTGATACATTGTTAAGTTTGAGTTATTTAAGTATGTAAATATTTAACTGTATGTTGTCCCTCTATAACGCGATACTTTTAGCTATCTTACGCATTATTAACCTAAATAAAACACAAAGCCTCTAAAAGAAAATCTTTAGCAGTTAAAGCTCAAGAAAAGAAATAAAAACGAGAACTAGAACTAACGGAATCGCGGGAATTGTAAATAATGTTTCACTGGCTAAACCTTGTGCTTACTTCCTTACTGACACACTATTTTTAACCTAAGCTCAAAACCACATTTGTTATTTCAACGAGCGAGGTATACTGTTCACAGAACTACTAGTTATAATTATTATAACATTTTTAAATGTCCAATAATTTAGTAGCTATGAAATCTGAATAATAATAATTAATGTTACCAAGTTTTGATCCAGAAAAAGAAGTTGGTAAACAACAATTTAAATTATTATTGCCCTTATGTATTAGTCCAAGAGCCAGAGCCAAAAAACTGTTTCCGTTTACTAAGGCTGGTTTTTTCGACCATTAGTTGTAGTAGATGTGTACACAAACATGCCCCTGTCAGTCAAGCGAATCGTAGAACAGGTGACTCATGTGCGATATCAAAGGTGTGTCATTTATCGGGGTTACAAAATAGATTTGCTAAAGCTGAAAATTGTTATACAGCTTCTCTAATACATATAAATAAAAGTTATAAATGTCAGTCAGTCATATATCAGAACAGAGCTGGTCAGTCAGTCCGAATAGATGTATGGTAAATAAATGAGCTGCAACTTGATTAATAAACTTGAAATTTTGTCGGAGGGTGCATAATTATGGATTAAACGTCGTGTACACATCGACTACAACTAATGGTCGAAAAACCAGCCTTGGTAAACGGAAACAGTTTTTTTTGCTCTGGCTCTCCGTCTATATCATAAAGTGTTGAATTCGTTAACTTTTGACCTAAGGAAATTGTTTAAATGTCGAGTTTCCCAAAAATATTTATTTATATTTAATTAATTGTACTGCTACAATATTTACTTGTTCTAAGCGCTAAGACCAAGAAATTACTTCCTTGGTTTGTTTTAAATGAAAGTAAATTTAATTATTATCAACAAAATAACAATTGTCATTTTTATTTCAGCGGTTTATTTATAAGGGCTCTTTTTTTAGTTTGTTTGGTTTTATTTTAAAACTCTATTGATACTTATTTCTGAATTTAATGCGTTTTCTTTTAAATTAAAGAAAATGATGGAATTATTTTTTTTTTTTTTAATATGATACGATTGATACCTATTTCTGGAAATTCGTTTTGCCCTCGGTCATTTTTCTGCCGACCTCGGGATGCTTTTTTCGCTAGTTTGATATAACGCAGGACAAAAAACGGCTTTGCTAGAATCAAACAAACTGAAGTGGTTTGGCTTACATATACATGAGTAACAATGTAGAACTAAGATTTTTTTAACAACGTCATCCAGTTTTGATTGCGTTCCGAAATCTTCCATTTTGTTCTAAAACATTCTCAACAGCGACTATGTCATTAACTCTTAAATACTTTCACTTTCATAAATTAAATTACGACAGTTAATGTCTAAAAATATACGTGTTGTCAAATTGAATATTATTAATGGAAAACGTAACAACGACAATCCTCTAAAATTAATTATGTAATCTGAGCACGGCTGAGGTCCTACAGCGCTTCCTTGATTGCGTCTCCAAATTGTGATTTTTTTAAATTAGTTAATTAATTAAATATACACAGAGTAATAAGAATTAACGACAAAGTAGAATAATTTTATTAAAATGGTTGAGTTCCCGTGTAAGGCAGCAAAGTAGTGTTCTACTCAAAAGAAAAGTGACAAATCTTTTTATTTTGATGTCATTTCACATCTGGTATAATTTAGTCTTGCTTAGTCTAACTGGAAAAATCATATCTCTGCCACTGCGTATAATTCTTGCACGTAAAAAGTACACAACATATTGGATACTTTTGCAATACGTACAGATTATTTAAAATTGAAGAGCAATTTAACAGCAAAACAGAACCAGTAAGTATCACATAGTTTATTTAGTAAAAGCGTCTGTTGTGTGCAAGGTGATGAAAAACGTCCTAACTAATGATAACTACAGATTCGAAATATTATACAGAATCAACAAGGACGAAAACGAAATGGAAAGTTTGTATATGAACTGGCTTTATTTATTGTACGATAATAATAAGATAGTCAGTAATAAGCATGGAAAGAAACCGGCAGAGCAGCAAACGGCTAGAAGGAAAGTAGGAACATTTGAATTGTTAGGTTTCGGCTGATGGACAGCGAATAATAATCAACTAAACAGTAGTTTTTATTTACGTCATTTCATAACTGATTTTCATAGGTTAGACATTCTAGACCGTAAATAAAAAGGTCTTGCCACGCACAAAATCCCTCTCTCTTTAATATTCCTTCGTTCCCAACGTTCGTGCGTCTCTCGCCACGCACAAACCCTTTCCACACCTTTTATTTACCCTTTTTCTTTAATTTAATCAATTACTTTTCATCAAATAACACCTAACTTGGTTTTAGGCTTTATTTGATGCTTTGTTATTTGTACTAGCCCGTTTTAACAATATGAGGGGTTTTGGCGATGACAAGAAAAGGAAAATCTATTGTTTTCCAGTTCTTATGAATTTAATTTAATTTACCTTGACCTTTTTGTCTTTTTTGTAAGTCTTTAGTACACTAGCTCAATTCTGACTCTACTCCGGGGTCGTTCCCTTCGGATTTAAAGTTTGTGTGATCGGTGGCTAGCTTACCTGTTAACCTTCTTATTTCTAGAGCACTTTATGAATTTCGTAGCCAACCCCAGCGTATTCCATAGATTCACCATCTCGTTCTCACACAAAATGTATCTAAATTTAGTCAATAAACGTTCAATAAAGTCATTTTTCAGTTTCTGACAAGCAGCCATTGTTTTAAAACAGATGCTGTCTTATAACCGAGACTGCGGTCTTGACAATTTACAAGTTTTGAATTTAGGATAGTAAACTTTATTTGTAAATAATTTAGTCTAAATTATAAAAAACTAAAATTATTATTCATTCAAAAACACAAAATTAACTTTAAACGCAACGGCGTTTTCAAACAAATACAATCTATAAATTTGGATACTATTATAAACCTATTATATTCGTTGATTAGCCATCGTGAGTAATGAATTTAAATGAATTTACTTTAATTTAAAATCTCCTGAATTTAATTTATTTTAAAAATATTTAAGTTTGAATTTGCAAAATGGAAATTATTTTATTTATTAATGGAAAAACTTGGTTTCCTGTTACTTACAGACACAAGATGTTCTATGTTGATTCTCGACTCCTCCTTAGGTGTGACTTCTTCTTAAAGATGCGTCCTTCTCTATTCCAGATTGGTGTTGGTTCCCTCTTCTTAAAGCTGTCTTCTCCTCGACTGCTCCGATGAGTTATCTCCTTTTCTTTAAAGATGTTTTCTCCTTATAAATCCTTTGTGTCATTTGGCAAGACAAGCCTTCTTCTTCTTGTTTCTTCTCCCGATGAATTTACGGCCCGCTAACTACCGACCGGAATTAGGAATAAACGAACACCGTATCTTTCACGTACTTCCACGGATCTCTTCACTATTCCCTTAAGCTGAGTAGTGTGCACGTCTAGCTGGTTTTCCCATAACTAACTTTTTAAACTGCATTCTCTGAACTCCCTGGGTTGTTTTCAGTCAAACGAGTCTCTTCCGCTACATTTAAAAAAATTCTTATATCTTTAATTATAAGTATATTTCTTGGGTCTAATATATTTGTTGAATTATTTCATGAATTTTGGTGTAATTATCTTCTCTTAACTAGGCATCGTTTAATTGATTTCGTTCGGCATGTTACTGTTTCTTCAATGGTTTTGATTAGACTCGAGTAGTCAATCCTATGACGTCATGTCCTCTCTCGATCCTCTTAGCTCGCGTTCCTGTCTGGATTTGTCTATTGCTAATTTCTGTATTGTTTTTAATCCAAACTCTATAACTTTTTAACACGTTTTTATTAGTTCGGTTTCCATCATGTCTGTCTGTCCGGGTGGAACTTTGCAATCGAGTTGAAACTAACTTCCCGATGAGCTAGAGACTTCAAATTTTAAATATAGGTCAGAACTGGATGACAATACAATATTCAATCGGAGTTAGGTTTCCGTCATGTCTGTCTGTCTGTCCGGGTGGAACTTTGCAATCGAGTTTAAACTAACTTCTCGATGAGCTAGAGACTTGTTTATACGCTTCGAAAGTTAATGATTTTAATTTCAAATTTACTTTTTGTAAATTTAACAATTTTGAAAATGTATTGTTCTTACCTTCTTTGCCTTGTCTTGAAACGCGCTAAACTGGTTTTGGATGCTTTGTAACTTGATTAGTTCTTGAGATAGGCTCCTTTTTGTTTGTTCTAATTACTCGCTTTTGTTTTTACTTTTTCATTCCCCCTTTTTCAAGTTATTTTCATGTCTCACATGGCTTTACAATACATTACATATGCCTTGTACCATAATCTATCGATTTACTCCCCTTTTTGAATCTACTTTACCTTTATTTTAATTAGTAAAGTTTTTTGTTAATTTATTTTATTCCACAAAAACTATTTATTATATTTTAATAAAACTTGGTTTACAAGTTTACTTGTAATATTTATTTCTAACTTGTTACATTCATATTTTAATTACCTTTTAACTTTTTACGTTATTGGCTATTTTAAGTCCAAGAATAACTTTAAAATCTGGACTTATTTTTATTCCACCTTTATTACCCTTTCTGCTTTACAAATGACTCTATTTAGTTTTTTGTTTTAATTAATATCTTAAAAGTTTTTCTTTTCCTCTCTTACATTTATACTCATAACTTCCAATCAAATTATCTGACTAAAATTATTTTAATGGCTTTTTATACATCTCATTCTCCTCTTTATATCTAGCTAAAATTATCAACTAATTTTACAATTTTATATTTTAACATGTAACCAATGCTAGAAGTAAACTGACAACTTTGTGCCAGTCTGACAAGATAGATCCTGTTCAATCTTGTATTTTTTTGGTCGGTTCTTGTCTCCAACGTCATACCCCGATATAAATTCAACTAACTTCATTTGGTTAACTTTTTAAAATAAAATCTTTAAAACTCTATTTTAACTTTAAAATGCTTCTTTTTTTATCATTCTTAATTTGGACGAATTTTAACCCCCTTTTTACTGTAATTAATTAACTAAATTCTCTAATTAATTTGAATTATTTCCACTAATTGTTGCCATTGCAATAGGCGAATTAGCCGTTGCAGTCTGTTTAGGATTTACGTTAAAATAATAAGTTAATACGAACCATACCGACAATCTAAATCAGTTCTGACAAGTAAGCTTTTTACAACATAACTCAATCCATTTTAAAATGATTTACCTTCAACTTTCGAAAAACAATAACTACGTTATGTTAAATACATCGTGCGGCACTGTATGGTACTGTTATGCGAACTAAGATAAATAAAATATTAGAGAACCTTAAATTATTAAAACGTTTGAAGGAATTGAAATCATACATTAAAATTAGGAATTAAATTCTGAGTTTACTGTACAAATATTCTTCAACAAGAGACTCCACAAGTTCGTCGATCACATTGTTATCAAGTCGGCTGTTATCAAGTAGGTTGGGGGATATGATAAACACCCCGATATATCAAGTTCGGGTTATATTTCCAATCAAGTCATACGATAAGCCATCGTTTGGAGGGAGCAATTGTGCTAATTGATAGGTCTTTGCAATAGATTACTCTAAAGCCCTGATTTGGTATGGTAAACAACGCTATTATGTGTCAAGGCATGTTCCGGTAAACTCGCAAGTTTTATGGCCAATTTATTCATATAAATAACTTTTTTTGCAATTTCACTGAGCGTCAAAGTCCAGAGATTGTTAAATCTTTTGTTGTATTTAAACTGATATTTTATACCAGTTAGACTGATTAAGATGGACAAATATTTATTTATAGGATCAAAGAAACCTAGGTACTAAGGTTTCTAGAACTACTTACACACTCGATTAAACTACTTACGTATGAGGAAGGAAATATTTGTTAACTCAGTTAATAGTATTTAACTAATGTATAATGTTTATTTGTGATATTGTAGTCATATACTTGAAAATCAAGTTGGCTAAACATTTTTGTAAATATATAATATTATCCTGCTTTTGCATTAAAATTAGATATTGGGGAAAATATTATGTTTTTGTTATTCCTAATCCTAATTAAAATAACCAAATGCTTATGGTTATGCTTTCTCTATAAAATAAACGGTATCAGTTAACTGACACAAACTTTCTCCCAACTTACTGTAGTCAAAATAATATTGTTTTTAATCATTTTATTTACTACTTTTTAGAACAAAACAAAAAAATAATATTTTACCTACGTCAATCGTATAAAAAAATTATTGTCCCAGGCGGGATTCGATCACGCGACCTTTGAATTACTGGCCGTCCTCGCTACTGTTGTGCTACCCCGTGCGGCCGTCGCCGTGATGCTAGATTGACAACATAAACTTGTTTATTTTTTAACATTTCCCCATAATTATGAAACGCCGAAGTTTTGATAAAAGCGGGAGGTGTCATTTTGTTTGGCATCTTAAGCACTATAAATACTGAAAATTTGATCAAAATCGTTAGAGCCGTTTTTGAGAAATTTGCATTTTTGTAGTTTTTTATTGGTTTTTAGGGGTAAATCACCCTTAAAAATTAAAAATTCCAAAAAATGAAAAAAATTCCTGGAGATATTAGGGTTTAGTACCTACATACCAAATTTCATGAAAATCGGACCAATAGTGTCAACTCTGGTCGTGTATACATACAGGTCGGCCAAAACTTCTGTGCGCGCGGACGGTTCGCTACTAGCGGCACTAAAAACATAGCCTGTTGCTCTCCGCATTTTACAAAGCCTATATTCTATATTTATTTACTTTGTTAACAGAATAACAAATTAACGTCTTAAGATGTGTATTTGAAATCTACTGAAAATGGTATTAAAAATGATACCAAACTCGCGTAGAACTGAACATAGTGGTAGTTTACATCGGATTATTGAACTAACTAGAAGTTCTATCGAAAATGTTTTCGAATAAATTTTGAAGATCAACAAATTAGCTACAACTTTCTCGCTGGAAGTTTGTTTCAACCTCAAAAATAAAAAATGTCAGCGCTTACTGACTTTTTCATGTCATGCTGTTACAACTTTCTAATCTTTTTCATTATTAAAAATAACGCATAATTTTAAACTAAAATTTATTTATACCGTTGGATGCGGCAATTCATGCAGAAAAGAAATATATAAATTTAATTGTAGTTTTATTATTCGTAAGAGGACCAGGAGCGTGTAAATGACAATGCGTCCACAGTTTTCTGCTCATTTGGGGAGCACTCCATGGTTTCTACCTCGCTGCGCTGTAGTAGCAAGACACGGATGTTTTCACAAAAGTACCCCCGCCAACCCCCTCGCCTCGAACCGACCAGGTCTGGTCGCGCGCACAGAAATTTTGGCCGATCTGTACTGACACACTGACAGACAGACACCACGTTAAAAACACTTTTTTGGGTTCAGGGAGCACAAAAACAAAAAATTCCACTAAAAATATTTTTGGGTTCAGGGAGCACCAACACAGATAATTGCACTAAACAATTTTTTGGGGTTCTGGGAGCACCAAAACAGATAATTCAACTGAAAATTCAAATTCGAACATTTTTACGAAAACAATACTTTCTCCATATACTACGTATAGGGTGGAGAAAGTAAAAAACAATCAATACTGTTGTGGGTTGTTGTCGACCTTTGTATGACCTATACATTGTTTTGAACTGTAAACTGTTAATCATAGAACAATACAAGGCAACTTTGTTATAATTTTCTTCGGGTTTGTTTTAATAATTTTCCATAATTACACTAATAATGCAACACATGTCTAACACACAAGTAAAGTTTTATCCAAAATGGTTAAATAATTTACAAAATAACCTTGTTTATAAAATTATTTCCGTTTTATTGGTTTCATAGCAAGAGTTTTTTTTTTTTTAATTAGGCCTATTCGCTTTTAGCCCTGTTGCTCATATATCTGCACTGAATACCGGGATCCAACTCTGTTTCGAGCCTATAATCAGCTTTTTTCATCTCCTCTCGCTTCCTTCTCGTCAGAACTCTTTCATGTATCCTTCGTCTTCCTTTTCTTTTTACCCTTATCCATAGATTTTTCTATTTAAATAAGTTCTGTTTAAAATGTATTAAGTATACTATCCTTCTGACAGTTTGTGCAAACTTTTAGCTTTTTCTTTATTTGTTCTTTTCTTTAAAATCACCTTCTAGGTTTTAACCTTTAATTTTGTATAGTTCCAAATAAAGAATCGTATTTTAAACCAACATAAAAGACACATTTAAATTTGTCTCAATACTCTACTGTATTACATAAAATAGACGTAAATTCTTTTAACCAGTTAAGCAGCAAACTTAATTGGTTGAACATCCAATGTTTACAGTACATTTATAGAATGCTGCTTATTTGTTCACGTTACTATAGACTCGTAACTTAAGTCACTTAATGGATCTACTTTTACGTGACTATCCTAGACGTAGACTACTCATTACAACATTCACGTATCAAATATCCCGTCGGAGAAGAATTGTCTGTAGCCTACTAATACTAATTTAAGAAAATAAGAATTTAAAGTTACATTTTCTAAAGAAAATTATTGTTAGTATAGAAAACTATTTGTTATTGCTGAAAACGAAGAAAAGTTTCAAATTGTGCAATGAATTGATTTCTAACTA
Source organism: Philaenus spumarius (assembly GCA_018207615.1). Lineage (NCBI taxonomy): Eukaryota > Metazoa > Arthropoda > Insecta > Hemiptera > Aphrophoridae > Philaenus > Philaenus spumarius. Next base: position 709,328 of record JAGFPH010000034.1, read on the forward strand.
CGAAGGTTCATTTTTTATCATATCAGATTTCTTCATACATAAGAGCTCTATAAGCCCCCTAAAAAAAAATTGGAGATAGTTTTTTAACTTTATAAAAACACTAGGGGAAACCCGTTGGAACTTTCTATACACATAATCATTTTATGTTTTCTTTATAATAAAGGTTTATTAATAATAACCCGAAAGCTAAGATGGTAAATAATGTTAAATGTTCAAATCAAATTATTTCGTATATTTTATAACAGCAGTTATAATAAAGGTTAAACGAACTAAGCAAGGCTCAGGTCTACACTTTAATAAAAACCGAACCTAAAATCTAGAAATACAAATAGCTGCTTCAAAGTGTGAAATCAGGTGTTAATGGAAATATTAGAACAAACAGCTGTTTTATCTGTTATTTTATTCAATTGGTTGCTAAGGTTCATCAGCCTAGGCCTAACCTATGAATTTTGTCCGAATAAATTTACAAATATTGGAAAAAAATGTTTTTATCAAAATTAATTATAGCCTATGTTACTCAGAGATAGTGAAGCTTTTTATTAGTAAAACATTTTTTCAATCGGTTTAGCAGTTCCAGAGATTACCCCCTACATACAAACAAACAAATTTTACCTCTTTATAATATTATTATAGACTAGACAAACTTGGCCGGCCATGTGGTTGTAACGTTGAAGTAGAAAGTTAGTTGAGAACTAGACGTTTTCTGTTGTTCAGCTATATGTTGTCATCAAAATGACAAAAATATAGTGCACTATTGGAGTTGGACCCACAATATGAGTAACATATCCGAAATGATTCTTAAATTGTATAAATTATTTTTATTTGCAATTAAATACACTTAACCACTCTCTAGAGCAGTGGTAAAACGAACTACCTAAACTCTCATATCAGTTGTATATATATATGGCGTTTGAAAGTAGTAATTCAGCACTGTTTATCGAAAATCAAGCATATGTTTATTGAATCATGTTAAGAAAAAAGAGTATATAAACGGAAGTCTAAAAATGTTTAGTTTCCGTCTGTCTGAATTTTTGTTGACTAAGAGGGAAAAACAATGGAAATAAATAAGATTTTAGGTTCAAATGTAGTACTCTACTGTTCAGAACCACCAACAACCAGTATCAGTATCAAAATAACCATAATTATTATGTAAATTTTAAAATGACTGCCGATAAAAGTATTTACAAAAATAGTACGATATTTTAAATTTGTTATCTACCTATATTTTTTTATTTGGCCTAAGAATTCCTGGCTGTCGAAAAACCCAAATTTGTGTGCATAAACACGCTGGTTTTCCAATCGCAAAAACAAATTAAACTTAACTTTTGTATGATAGGTAAACTTTGTTAGGTTTGTAAGCATATTTTATGTCTAGCATATGATCTTTCTATCACCATTGAATCCAAAGATTTACTATATATCCACTGCAGCAACATCTAAGCCTTATTTTTGAAAATAATGGATTTGGTGTGTTTCTTGTACATTATAATATAGATTTAAAATTTTTTGGAAATACAACTATATATTTCATCCGAATTGATGTAAGGAATTTAATAATCTTATTTTCTTATGTACTTAGTAGGACAGGTACAAAGAGCAAATTATACAAATTCAGAAAAAATCATAAGTATTGTAATTGGGGTCGTGCCATAAATTATTTTGCCACAAGTCGTTTGAATATTCCTGTTTTCCTCTTTGATTCTCCACCTAACAACATTAGATAATTAAATTTGCAACCCTGAATGTTTATCCCTAGTTACATCTGTCTTTCTGTTTCAACAAATGTTGCCAAGCAACTCTAATCCTTTGACGTCATTGCTTGCAGATAACTTTTTACCTTCGTTGATTTTATTTTGTTTTTCGAAATTATTTACTTTAGCATAGTAAACAATTATTTTAGAGTATGCTTAGGCATTAGGATATGAATGTAATGTCCTACCAGAAATCAGAGGACGCCGCATCGCAACATAATCATAAACGATATCTGATGTGTTTTGGGTTTTTTTGCATGAAAACTTTCACAGTCCTCGTTAAAAAATAATTTAGGGGATGAACCCAGCATCTCTCTAGCTTACGAAGCTAGAACGATTTCAAACAAGCCTAGCTTCAACAACGATTTAAAACACTATTTTAGCTTGTTGATCGAGCGTTTCAACAAGCTACCATTTAAAATTCACTATGCTATTAAAAAGTTGAAATTTGTAATAGAGTTGTGTAGTAGAATGTTTAATTTTATGACCAAAAAGCATGTGAGAGTTTTTTTAACAACATTTTTCGAATTTTATGAGCTCTTTAATGCCTGAAGCTGTTTGATCAAAACAATGTAAACACTTCTTGCAATAAGAGTTCTCCATAAAACACCGTAGTAAATAATTATAAATTGAATGTTGTTGATGTTCATATTTAAATAAACGGTACCAGGAACTGACACATACTTTCTCACAAACATATTTAAATTATTAAACAGATTCACGGTGACTTGTAGGGTGGGGTAGGAGAGGTGATTTTGTATTAAAGTTGTTTTCCCATAAAAATCCATAAAAAACGGAAAAACCAACTTTTCTCAAAAACGGCTCGAACGATTTTGATTAAAATTTTACAGTTTATAGTACTTTAGGTCCCTGATAAACTATAAAATTTTAATCAAAATCGTTAGAGCCGTTTTTAAGAAAAGTTATTTTAAGGGTTTTTATGGGAAAATTACCCTTAAAAATAAAAAATTCACAAAAATGAAAAAACTCCTGGAGATACCGTGGATTAGTACCTCTATAACAAATTTCATCAAAATCGGACGACTGGTTTAGGCTCTAGGTCTGATAACATCCACACAGACACACAGACACACTGACACACATACAGACACACACACAGACATCACTCCGAAAACCACTTTTTTAGGTTCAGGAGGGCCCAAAACGGATATTTCCACCAAAAACTCAAATTCGAAAATTTTGACGAATACAATACTTTCTCCATATACTATGGTATAGGGGGAGAAAAAAAGATATACCGATGGACAAAATTATTGGGTTCATGTAGTCCAAGATTTTACTAAAATTGTCTGATATTATTTTCGACAAATGCGTTCACAAAGTATTTAAAAGCCTATTTTACAGGGAATGTTTGTTTAACTGTTCTCTGAATTTTTAATACAATATAATAGATCTAGAAGCAAAATTTTTGGTCTAATACTGTGCATATTAAATACTTTTATTGAACGTTGAGTTTAAACCTCATTATTTTATTTTATCTAGAAATATGTTAAAAACTGTAGACAAAATATTCCCTTAGTTTTCATTTATTGTTAGAGACCGGCATGATGATCGTTTTTTATGTTGAATGCGGATGTAATATTAACGCCACTTTTAAAGTTTAAATTGTTGAAGTTAGCTTGATAAACGATGACTTTGTTGGAAACTTTATTCCAGTTTTAACTTTAATCTTATTAGACTTAGTATCTGCAGAACAAAATATCGTACAATATTTCTTAACGTTTATTTGAGTGTTTTACGTTATCCGGGATATAATAATGGCATGATTCGCAATCCATAAATATGCATGTCAAAACACGCATTTCCTATTGCTACGTAAAGTCCTGATTATATTTTATTAAAAACCCCAATTGTCATTGACAGGAGTCTTCTATACTAATATTATAAAGACGTAAAATTCGTTTGGTTGTTTGTATGTGGGGTAACCTCTTCAACTACTGAACCGATTGAAAAAATAGTTCTATTAATAGAAAGCTACACTATCCCTGAGTAACATAGCCTATTTAATTCATTTTGATAAAACAATTTTTTATCTCAATATTTGTAAATTTAAATATATTGTTAATCCTACACTTTTATTATAAAGAAAACATAACGGGGTTGGCGTGCAGAGAACGCAGGCGTTTCCCCTAGTAGTTAATAAATCGATATAAGGTAACCACAGAGAAGAAAAATATATTTCTTCTCTGTGAGGTAACTCAAGTGTGACAGATTTTTACGAAACCGAAAATGTTTTAAATTATGAAACTATTCAATTGCTATTCCAGATTGATATAGTATTTATTGTTACTAAGTGAACTAATAGCTGATGGTTTGGCATCGAAGTTTCCCTGTTCGAATTCACATAATTCCATCGAAACCATGGTTGTTTGTCTAGTAGCAAAGTTAATTTTCTACCGGTGAAAGCTCAATACAATTTTCGCCTTGAAACAAATTGTTTCTGTTATTATTTTATTACAAGTTAATTAAAAAAGTAATCATATATTATTTCGATTTTGTGAATATATTTTTCAATCACCAGTACGGTGTAATGGTGTGTTGTGGTATGTGAAAGAGGGATCATAGCTTTAATATAACTTGGTATTTGATTATATTATTTATAAACATATTGTAAAAGTTAAGTAGTAGCCAAAAATTAAAGAGAAAACGTTTTTATAAATTGTGTTGTGACAGTATTTATAATATTGAAATATGTCTTGAATGTAGTTTAAATGTTATAAGAATAAAACTGAAAAATCTACCATAAATAATATGTATTATATGACAGGAAGTGTAAATATATAGTTTGATTGACAGAGCGTAAGCGAGGTCTCCGTTTTAACTCGACCGTTCGGCATTTCGTCTGTGTGTCTGTCTTACGATTACGGCCAAACGCCTTGACCGATTTTGATGATTTTTTGCATGAATGTTCCTTATTCCTAGGCCGAACCATGTATATATAAGGTTTTTTCCATTTTTCATTTTTAACCCCTTAAATAAAATAAAAATGGCGGCCGGACCGTTTCTCTCAGTGTAAGCTTTTTCCAAAGCCAGTTTGTGGCTTAACCGTAAGTCGAATTTAAAAACGAATAACATTTTGCTAATAGCAAATTAAATTTGAAACAAAATTGTATTCTTCATTTTTTTCCGTATCTTAAACGGTAAGCTCACAAAATGGCCGTAAACTTCGAATTTGTAAAAAATCGTCCAAGTTTTTGTATTTCAACCATGTTTTATACGTTTATTCTAAACCAATTCAAGTGTTCCATAGCTTTTTTGTAGATAAAGGTTTAAAGAATTAATATATGACAGTAAAAATAATTATTGAAGTAAAATTAAGAAATTTATTAGCTCAAGAAACAATCACGTTCAGTAACGAAAGGAAAATGTTTAACTTTAGGCCTACATAAAAAGTAGTACAAATTATTGTAATTTTTTTCATAAATGTAAAAAGATTGGTAATTTAGTTCTAAATAGAATTGTATAAAAATATTTATCAATTTCAAATTTCTTATTTTGAAAACACCAGTTTTTATGTTCCTACTACAAGACTGCTAACAAAACTAGGCCCGTTTTGAATAGTAATTTAGGAATATATCATTTGCCCAAAAATGACATATTATTATAAGAAAGTGTAGAGGATAAATCAAAGAATTGAACTATACCTGTAAATTATCATTATAAATTTCATAAAAGTATTTGACTTAGCTTTTCTTGAATTACAAAATGAGATGAAACAAATGAAACCTCGCGGCAATAAAGGACATACAAAAAATGACCGTAGGACACTGTGGGAAGTGTTGGTACATGGGTTGAGATCACTATCACGACGTTTTAACATCGTTTGTTTTCATTATTTCTAATATTAAAATATGATATGGAACTTAAGTTAACTTATGATACATTGTTAAGTTTAAGTTATTTAAGTATGTCAATATTTAATTGTATGTTGTCCCTCTATAACGCGATGTTTTTGGCTATCTTACGCATTATTAACCTAAATAAAACACAATGCCTCTAAAAGAAAATCTTTAGCAGTTAAAGCTCAAGAAAAGAAATCAAAACGAGAACTAGAAATCCCGGAATCGCGGGAATTGTAAATAATGTTTCACTGGCTAAACCTTGTGCTTTCTTCCTTACTGGCACACTATTTTTAACCTAAGCTCAAAACCACATTTTTTACTTCAACGAGCGAGGTCTAGTGTTCACAGAACTACTAGTAATTGACCGTTCGCATTTCGTCTGTGTGTCTGTATGTCTGTGTGTCTGTCTGTCTCACGATTACGGCCAAACGTATTGACCGATTTTGATGATTTTTTGCATGAATGTTCCTTATTCCTAGGCCGAGCCATGTATATTTACGGTTTTTTCCATTTTTCATTTTTAACCCCTTAAATAAAATAAAAATGACTGCCGGACCTTTTCTTTCAGTGTAAGCTTTTTTCCAAAGCCAGTTTGTGGCTTAACCGTAAGTCGAATTTAAAAACTAATAATATTTTGCGAGTAGCAAATTAGATTTTCAACAAAATTGTATTCTTGATTTTTTTCGTACCTCTAACGGTAAGCTCACAAAATGACCGTAAACTTCAAATTTGTTAAAAATCGTCCAGTTTTTGTATTTCAACCATGTTTTTATACGTTTATTCTAAATCAATTCAAAAGTGTTCCATAACTTTTTTTGTAGATAAAGGTTCATAGAATTCATATATGCCAGTAAAAAAATGATTGAAGTAAAATTAACAAATTTATTAGCTCAAGAAACAAGCATCTTCAGTAACGAAAGGAAAAAGTTCAACTTTAGGCCTACATAAAAAGTAGTAAAAAATTTTTGTAATTTTTTTATAAATGTAAAAAAGTTTCGTAATTTAGTTCTAAATAGTACTGTATAAAAATATTAATTAATTTCAAATTTCTTATTTTGAAAACACCAGTTTTTATGTTCTTACTACAAGACTGCTAACAAAATTAGGCCTGTTTTGAATAGTAATTTAGGAATATATCCTTTGCCCAAAAATGACATATTATTATAAGAAAGTGTAGAGGATAAATCAAGGAATTGAACTGTATACTTGTAAATTATTATTCTATAAAAGTATTTGACTTAGCTTTACTTGAATTACAAAATGAGATGAAACAAATGAAACCTCGCTGCGATAAAGATCATACAAAAAATTACCGTTGGACAGCGTGGGAAGTGTTGCTACATGGGTTGAGATCACTATCACGACGATTTATCATCGTTTATTTTCATTATTTGTAATATTGGAATATGATATGGAGCTGTAAATACATTGTTAAGTTTTAATTATTTAAGTATGTAAATATTTAATTCTATGTTTACGATATTTGAGCATAACGCGGGAAAAGAAAATCTTTAGCAGTTAAAGCTCAAGAAAAAAAAAACGAGAACTAGAAACCCCGGAATCGCGGGAATTGCAAAATAATGTTTCACTGGCTATACCTTCTTCTTACTTCCTTACTGGCACACTATTTTTAACCTAAGCTCAAAACCACATTTGTTATTTCAACGAGCGAGGTCTGCTGTTCACAGAACTACTAGTAATAATTCTGTCATTTCGACTAGTCCTCAGATAATAATTAACTGTTTTATGTAAATTACGATACTAACGGGAGAAATGGAGAAACGAATAACTTAATCCAAAACGACGGCGATGACACAAAATGTGTAGTAGATGTAAGCTAGAGGTCTTGTGTAAACTTGTATGCTATTTATTTACATTATTGCTCTTGCAACATTTAAATCTCTAAACGCAGATATTTTATTTTTTCTTACGTAAACCAACATTATATTTGCAAGTTACTGCGAAAAGATTCTTTGAATATATATATATTTTTTATTCCGGAGAAAATAAAAACATTTCGACCAGTTCACCTCGTAATGCATGCGTACCGACAAAGGTAAGGCAGAGGGAGATTATATTTGCTCCAAGTCTGACAACCAATGACAGCTCTACTTTACCAGCACGAAGCATTTCATTCACTTGTTCATCTAATCAGTCAGGAATTTATTCTTTCTGCATTGAAATGTACAAAGTGTACGTTAAACTCGTAATTAAAAATGTGTCATTGTAGACACCATTTTTATATATTTCAAAAATAAACTTTTGAAACACAAAAATTAAAAAAAAGAATAAAAAATAAGTAACAATCAATCAAATAAGTAACAATAAGTAAAAAGAATGAAAAAATATTTGAAAGATAATCATAACAATAATTATGTGTAATCATTAGATGCGATTATAACTAAAGATAATCATGTGTACTAAAATTTTGTATATTATGTATATAATATACAGAGATTGTTAGTTATATTTTAGTTTTCTGTAATCTGTTGTATTATATCCGCTGATTTTGCACACATTTTTTTGTAAAAAACTAATTGTATATTTAATTGTGTCCAGAAATATATATTTAATATTTTGATTTGCTCTTTATCATGTACAAACATAATTTTCCGATTACTCTAAAATTAATAATTCGACCACGCAGCTGGACCTCTGACGTGGTTGAGCAAATTTCCAAAATTAAGTTTATATGTCTATGTTTTAGGGTTTCAACCAACAATTTGGGAAATAGGTCTAATCACGAAGGCGTTGAACAGCTGTCTGTGTGTACGCAATATATTAGTAGAATTTGTTTGCGCCTAGTGGCCTCGCGAGTTTGCAACTTGGCTTCAAACCGGGTACTTTTATGGTATTTTACGTTTTGGTCGATTTTATGAGAACCAAGCGAGCTATAAGGTCGCGTAAAAAAACAAAATGTGCAGAATAACATCCTACATTTATATTTTTAGAAAAAACTCTGACAAATTCATTCTCGTAGTAAAAATCTAAAAAAATAGTTATTTTCGGTCAAAAACGTACTTCCGGTTGTTGGATTTTTTTGGCTAACGAACTCGTCCGAGCGACATAGACAACCATCACGTGTACCAAATTTGGACCAAATCGGACTTAAAATGCGGCCGCTAAGAGTGCGAACACACATATATATGTATATATATATATATATATATACACACACACACACATATATATATGAATTTTAATAGCACCCCAAAACGTGTTCTGGGGACCATGATCGGTGCTCATTTGCTACTGCCGACCTTGGGTCTCACCATAAGGGCCACTGCAATAGCTCATTTTTCCTATGAAAATTCGCTAATAATTATTGTATTTACATTAATAAAGGTTTTGAGCATTCGTTTTAATCGAAGTTGTAAACATAAGTTTAAAGTATATAATGTACCTTAGGTTTTGTTGAAGTTAATTAGTTTTAATTAATGGGTAGTACTACTATCCCTACTTTTGTTCTATATCGCTATTAATATCAACGCGATGATAATCGCGCTCAGGTTTTTCGTAAAAAAAACACCTAACCTAGAAGTTGAAGTTCTACCATATCCATAAACGTGGTTCACATAGTTGTTTACTTTTTGTATTAAAGGTGATGTACATAATTAGATGTTATACGTTTGAATCTAGGTTTATTATTTATTGTTTGCAGTTGTTTCTTCGTATGCTTTTAATTTATGACTTTAAAATTGTAGCTTTTTATAAAAATGGGGGAAAAAAATAAAGAATTTTCAATAAATACAAACAAAAATATATTCAAACAGCCTTTTGCGTTAAGGATTTGCCTACCTGCCAAATTATATATTTTTTGAGGTCTCAAGAAATGTACAGAAGACAAAGAAACTGTACATTTTTATAGTGGGGAAAAATAAATCGTGAAACATAAACTATTTTTATAATTCGTAGATTTTACTCACTAAAAAATAATAAAATATAAAGCTAATATTCCGAAAAGGTCGCAAAAAACTATTAAAGATATGTTTTGATTTATTTTTTACAATATACCTACTTATATTTAAACCTTTTTGATGTGCCTTTAACACATTTTCAATTTTGTAGATCTATGAAATAAAATCCGTAGAAAACCATGCTTTTACCAAATTTAAATTATCAACCTAAATTTACCAGCAGTTTCCCTACCATTCAATAGATGTAAGAATGTTATACGTTAAGGATTTCAGTTAAGCTCTAACTAAATAATTGTGATAATTAATTACATTAACCTAACAAAACAAGTACAAGATTGTAAATAACATATGGTTTGTGTCTGAAACGAAATTAGAAACAAAAATTAAGAAGACTATAACGCTGTAAATTTAGGGTTTGTTATTCAAGTAATTCATAATGAGCTGAACATTTGAGGATCGGCTCTTTATGACCAGTAAAACACAATCATAAAAGTCTCCCAATTTCTCAAGTAAACTGCCATACAAAATGGCTGATAAGCACTTATTACCTTGTTTTATATTTTTTCTTATAACTAAAACAAAAATTAATATTTTTTACTTCTAAAAAATCCTGTATTCTCTACAAAATCTACATGAATCCTGTTTTGATGTATACCTGGTGTTCTAATAAAAAAATAAATAAACCATACATTTATTTATTTTTCGTCAAATTGCAAAATTTGCTTTGTTCTTCTCCTGGTTTGTCTCATAACTTTTAAACTATTGACGAATCGTAAAAAAAGATGTAAATGTTTCTTGTACACAGTCTTGTGAGGATTTATTTTAAAATTGTTCATTAAAAATTAATGGGATATTCCACTTTCTATATTGATGGTTGTAAAGGATTTTATGAAAAAAAAACGATAGAACAAACATTTTAGCCGATTTACTGTAGTAGGCACAACAACTTAAATCCAAAGTATAGGTATAATTCAATATTATAGTAATACTTTTAATACTTAAATTGAAAACAATAGTACGAGTAGGCCACTCATTCAACATCATAATAGTTATATCATTGAACACTGGAGGCATCGACATCTTGCGTCACAGTCTATTGTAGCAGTTGCTTTGAGTCAGCTGCAGACATTCTTCGGAAGTTGCTTGAAGCGTTAAAGGAACGGGGTGAAATCCCTCTTCTTTTTACGAACCATCCCCATTCAATGGGACCCCTGTTCCCCATTGATCCCCAACCTGTTAGACTTAAAATTAAACTCGAAGTTTGGACAAATTTTGAAGAGAGGTTTTGTTTACTTCCTAATTGTATCGAATGTATTGCAGTTTATCTCGATAATTAACTTTATCTCCTCCAAAAAGTTGCATACTTTGCTAATTTCAATTATTTCGTTAGGGATCAAATTGAGGACTGTTGAACTAGGAAATTAATTAATGCAGTTCGTGATTTTTCTTTACAAATTTGAAAGTTAGGGATTGCCCCTTTTTGAAAATTGCTGGTGTTGTATCATATCTGGTAGCTGCGTGCTGTAAGAGAGTGGAATTTTTCATTGGGTCAAGAGCGTCTTGTATTTTAGTGTAAAAATAACCGTGATTTTCCTGGGTTACTTCGGGATGTGATAACGGTTAGAAGATCTGTGATCTGTATCAATACCTTTCTAATGCGATTAATTTAGTACTGGTCTGCGTTCCATCACTTGAACACATTAGTGCATCTACATCACCATCCGCCTGAAGGACACTTATTCCTTCAGCCTGGAAGTAGTCCATCACCTAGGTGATAATAAGCCTAGACCTGTTCTCTGAGTTGAGGTAACAAATTACCTTCTTTGGTTGTGGCACCATGTTTTTGTCAAAATCAATAGTCTCATACATTTTTTACATCAAACCTTCTTTGTCTCTCTACACTTTAATTTGGAACTCAGCAATCCTGGTAAACAACTGGTGAGGATTGAAAACCACAGGTTCATGCCTTATTATCAACGTGTTGTTGGTGAAACATAATGCAATCGAGGACAGTAATTTTCACTGCCAATTCTTCTCACAACTGTTCATTTTTATCATCTTTACGCTGTTCAGTTTTCTTTTGTACTATACTGTTTAGAGACTACAAGGTTTCTATATTGTGATGAACAATGTTTCTGTACTTCTTTGCTTCTTTTGTTTCTAAAATAACTGAAGCCTCCTCAACGCAAAACTAACAGTGGGTTTTAAAGATGAATCTTCTGTTCTACCTGAAGTTCTGCTCTTTTCACAATCACTTTGTTGTGAAATCGCTTTAGCTATCGAAAACGGTAAGTAAAACGTTTTCTGCATTCTGAATTTACAGCTACTTGTTGACTTCGGAAAAATGTAGGTGTAATCCATTCTGTCAGAAAAGAGATTGACGGTACCTTGCCACTGTATTATCAACAATCAATGTAGCGCCACAAATCGAGAACACACTACAGGTCACGTTCCTTTTCGCAAACTGTTTTGAAACTAAAACTAAACTGAGCACAGACAGAAGGGAAATCGCACAAAAAGATTCTCACTGTTAAGCCGTTGGAAGCGATTGCGTAGAAGTTCTCTACTTCTTTCCTCTTATCTGCGTTCTTTGCTGTAAAAAGGAGCCCGTCAACAAAGAGAAATTATAGGTGGAAGCCCCTTGACGCTGAAAGATTAAAAAACAAAGACAATTTTGAAGTTTGACGTAAAATAAATCACATTAGATGGGAAATGTTTATTTGGAAACCTAAGCACAAATTCAAACGGGCATCCTTGCTGATTTCATTGATTTTTTACATAGGGATGAGGAAAACCACCAACAAAGCGAAAAGTGCTTAGTGGCTTTGATCCCTTATTTCGAATGGGAGCTTACATGAGAAGGCTATTCAGCATTCGTTCTTTGCATATCTAGGGAGCTAATCCTGAAAATTGTAGCTCATTATGAATTTGTGGGCTATCGACTAGCTTTCGGCCTAAAGTTACTGACCTATTAGAAAATCGTATGGATAATCGAGGAAGCAATTGTAGGCCTTTCAAATTTTGAAGTGAACCTGTTGTTGAAAAAAAATGTGATTCAATGTTTGTAATTTTGATTTTTTTAAACCGTCTTTAAACGGTTTTAAATAGATTTTAAAAGACACGGAACAGAAAAAAACGGGAAAATACACTTTTTTTTAATATATTTTAAAAACTTTTCTTAGATAATAAAATAAAATAAGTGCTAAAATCTACGCTTGAATGTAAAATAAAGCGGAAGATTCATGCAATAAAAGTATAATAATCGGATTAGTGTTGGACAGTTGTTATCGGTACAGCATGTTAGCTTGGACGCACAGTATGTTTTACATCACGATTGCATATTTATTCACAGCAGATTACAGATTTATTCCGTACGAGTTGTCACGGTCTTCCTCGAATTTTATTTTTATTATTTAACATACATATTTGTATACCTTTGTTTACTGTATCTATAAGTTTATAACTCACCCAGTGGTAAAACATTTTTTTGTGTTTCTGCGCCTTATAGTTTAAAATTCCAATATTACATTTATTTACTCAGCATTTCTTAGCGACTTATGAATAGAGTCAACGTTTATGCGTTGAAAAATATTGTTGCTTAATATACGGCACCGCGATATCGAACTTTACTTATTCTTTTTTAACCAAGCTTAAACACTACTCTAATTTCTAAGGAAATGTGCTTTTGTAATTGGAAAATTCGCTACTAAACACGTAGAGTTAACGATATTTATTTAGTATTTCAAATAATTGATTTGTTTTGTGATAAGAATAAGAGATATATTTTAATTACGTTTATTTGAACAACTTATTTATTTTAGGATGACAAATGTTACTGGTTTACCTTCGTTTGAGCAGATAGTAATTCCCCTGCTGCTGTTGATACTGTTTACATTGATACTAAAATCCTCCAACGCAACTATTTAATTCCACTACAGGGAAAAATAATTACACATTTTGTAAAATATTCTTCGTTACACAAACTATACTTATTATCTCTTGAAATCCAATTAAAAATAAATTACCTTGGGACGCTTGATTTTCCAAAACACATTTAATAAAGTGAACCCCAATGATTTATATTACAGCAACAATATTGTTATTTATTATATTGACCCCTCATAAAGCCCCGAACTCAGACTTTCGAAATAATATTAATTAGTTTAAAATTACGTCCCGGTATTTTTATGAAATGAAATTTGTCCAAAAGCTTTGCCTAGTTTGTAAAATAATTTAAGTGCAGTCGCCATTAACATTGCTTTAATGTTATATAGTTACCGACTCAATTTGTTATACACTTTGTTGAACGATATTTTATATAATATTACGATCATTATTCAGCATAATTAGTTTGAAAATATTTGTACTCATTTTCGTTAAAAGTTTCATAATCAATCTTTACGTTTTTTAAACGTTTTACTTTTTCAGAATCATTTTTAAAAGAGCTGATTGATTAGATTCGAAATTACGTTATGTGTTTCCTAACTTTTATCTTGGGTTTTAAAATACATATAATTTTATTGGATTACATGGCAAACACAATAATACGATAATACGATCTAAAAATTTTAGTAAGAAGGTTTTTTTTTTAAATTGGACAGTTAAAACATCAAGTATTGGCTTATAATGGTTATAATACACAGATGATGGTTAAAATATACGATGGTTGGGCGAAAAGTCTGAGAACGGCTTAATATTTCGTAAATAAGGGAAATTTGAAGGTAGATGTGAGTGAGGAGCCTACAGTACTCTATGTAAAAATACTATTTCATTAAAATGTAAAAAATTTGGTCCGCCATCTTGGATCCGCCATTTTGAATGTAATTTTTTTTTAAATAAGAAAGTGGTCATGTGATACATAATTTCAATGCAGAATTTCAAAACAAAATTAATTGTGAAAACCGCATATATCCATATCTCAAACTATATTTACATTAAATCATGTTATTTAAATATGATTAATTTAATAATCATATCATTATTACTATGATTTTTGTTTATTAATGTTAAAATTGATGGACATTAAAATTAATACCTTATGATTTGATTGTTTGATAATGTTTAATTTTATTCAACATCAAAATTTGATAGGTAAAAGACTTTCAATGTACTTTATTTCATTTTTACACTAAATGATAAGATACAATGTAAATAAATGCAAATAACTTCAGAATGGTTTGAGATATGGATGTGCAGTTTTCACCATTCATTTCGTCTTAAAATTCTGCAATTAAATGATGTATCAAATGACCACTTTCCTATTAAAAAAAAGTTACACTAAAAACGACGGATCGAAGATGGAGGACCAAATTGTTGACATTTTAATAAAATATTCCTAGTATTTTTACATAGAGTAGGTTTCTCAATCACTTCTACCTTCAAATTTTCCTTATATACGAAATATTAAGCCGTTCTTACTTAGACTGATCACCCACCCTGTATAAGTGAAAAAGTAATAACTTTGTTTTCTTTTCGTTTATCTACGCTTAACAATGCCATTAACTACGTAGTTTTACTTGGATATTTAAATTATCCCTAAAGCGTATTTTTTGTAATAGAAATGTCATGATATTTTTTTGTAATCATACAAAATATTGTATTTCTAATTTTATTTTAATGTATTTATAAAAGTGTTTGGTGGGAAAACAGTAATCTCCAAAACAGTTTACACCCCAAACATTAAACGCAACCAATTACAGTATTTAAAAGTTTGGATTAGGATATTACAATTTACAAGAAACATAATACTATACACAATTGACATACACATTTTATCGCGTAAATTCTCTGGCCATTTTTAACCAAATAGAGGCCTTATAAATCTAAAATTTATTTATTTTCTGCTATTTCGAAATGGTTTGATACAAACAATAATCGTCTTTGGGAGCATTTTTATTTGGTGCATAAGACCTAATATTTTATATTTTAATCTCCCGAAATTTTGCTTTTTTGCAAGGTTTGAAATTTGTGATAAAGTTACAAGTTTGCACATTTTAGTAGATATTAGTAATGTTTTGTAAAAGTTTTGTTTCTGAGAATAAAATCGTTTAGTGGTAGACTAAATAAAATTAAATAATTTTTGCTTAGTGCCGCCATGTTGAAACGGGACAAAGTAAGACAAACATTTATATATAGCCCGTCAGTCTGTCAACCCTCTTTTTCAGTGTGCGTTAACACAAACAATCAGATTGCAAGGAAATTGATTTTCCTTTCCTTAGAAGTGCAGCTATTCAGTCTCCAAAACATTAATGTTATACCATTTAAAGTCGGAAAATGTAACCATTAAAATGTAATCAATCTGTCAAAATTTGATAAGAATGCGACATGTGTATTTCACTCTGACAAAACATTATACAAAATCAATATCTGTGTACATTTCACGTTACGTGGTTAATCCTGGACCCGTTTAGTTAGCCAAAACTTTCTGTAAAGACAAACAAAGTAATACATGCACAGACTGCTTGTTTAGATTATGAAAAAAGCCCTGTTCCGTGAGTATTGATTTTGTATTTAGTTTAGTGAACACATTGCCAACTTTATACTGCAATGCGGCCGTCTTAATGTGTTTTTCAAAGCTATTAGCCAAACAAACTGTCATTTTGCATAATTTCGGTTAAGCCTTCTTTCACTATGGATCTTCCGTTTTAATAATATAAATGATTTATGAGCGTTTGCTGTCTAAAAGCAATACTAGTTTGTTGTCGTATTTCATAAAACAATCGGTGTAATAACATGGAACACAATTCAAATATAAAATTATGTTTAAATTAATTATTTATACACTTTATTAAAACTGACAACTATTTAATGTTTTAACTAAAACACTATATATATCCGACAGATATGAAACTACTACCAACGTATTTATTGTTTCCAAATGATTAGGAAATGAAGAACTCTGTATTTTGTTATGGTACTTTCGCGCGAAGTAACCAATTGTTGGCTTCTTAAACGTCCGTGGAGATCAATAAGGTTAATTAACGTTACATTTTCGCTCAACCTTCGAGTAAAGTAAGAGAACCTAAAATGAATGAAAGCACGAGAAATTTTCGATCCTGGCGAATATTGCCAACTAAAAATTATACCTTCTAAAAAGACACAAACAGGAATATCATAATTTTATATGTTTTATTATAATTTAATTGTTATTTAAAAAAATAATGGTTACTTCGGTTATTTGAGTAATATTAACCAGCCTACGAACTAAGAGAATGTTTACCTGCTGGCAAAAAGTGGAACGTATACGTCGTACTCTGTCTCAAATTGAATTGAAAACTTTTAGAGACAGTGTAAGTAATGCTATCTATCTTCTTCGCACTAATGAAGAAAATGTTTGCTATCTTTCGATCCTAATATTTCAAATAATAATTTCATAACTTATAACATTTGTTTGCTTCTTTAAATTGCTTACTTTCCTAAAGAATAAACAACAAAAAATAGTCTGACTGCATAGCTTTTAAAAGGTGTACAAATAGAATTTGAATTCTAGAGTTCCTAAGTGTCTCTCGCTGTGTTAGTAAATCCTCTTCATTCTCGTCTCTATAATGCTTTTGTATTTATAATAATTACTTTTGTTTACTACCATTAGTCAACTTAGTTGACACGCAAATAGTAAATATTGAAGTCCTACTTAAAGTTCAAAATATTAAGACATATTAATAATAACTATACTGTACTCATAAAAAGATTTTACGTAATACTTTAGTTTATGTTCCTTTCTTCTATGTACAAAATTCGATAGCGTCTCTTGTAATTTATTTTACGTTTAAAAATCAACTATCATCTTGACTATATATCAAAAGTTTGATCTAGCTATTTTTTGAAAGCCAACGTACAACAACCATCTTCAAATGTACGAGTAATATTTGTTGTCGGACGCGGTAGCCTATCCACGAGGGGAAGAGGGACTTGGAGTAGGGTGTATCTAGCTATTAAGTACGAGAAATTAGCAAGGTTTGTTTGCTCTTTACCTATCTACAAATTGTAATTTTTTGTAAATCCACTTAGAAGCATCTCCTGCTTGTGTTATGTACCACTCCTCTACTGTATACATTGACAAGGAGATTTACATACCCTTTAATTAACTGTACACACAGCCCTAACTTTTTTCTACTGCCTACCCCTCTTCACGGTGTATATGTGATTTGTCCGGTGAATACAGGTTGACTGGCTTTGTTCAGTGAATAGGTTGGGAAAACAAAGCTTACACTGAATGTTTACCCTCCTCTTCTAGACCATTGAATGACTCGATGAAAGCTAAATTTGTACGTGATTCGGTAACAATTAAAATTAAACAGAAATTCCTTTTACACAATTTTAAAAGAGCATAACATAATAAATACAATCATTACTACAAATCACTATTATATCACTGCTTTGTATTATGGGCGAAATTTAATCGTATTCTTTGTTATGCAATCTTTGCGAAATACACTTTTTGTGTATTAATTTGTAATTTGTTTCCATCAACATAAATATGATAATTACAGATTTTTTAAATCATCTCTGAAAGCTTTTCTGACCATAATCCCATTCCTGGCATTTGAATGTACAAGAAAAACAAAAACATCCCTCTTAGTGTATCGCCACGCTTAAGAGCAGTAATAAATGGACCTCAAAATCGACTCACATCAAGCTACATTTCTAAGCGGTAGTTTAAACCAAAAGTAAGGGGCAACTATGTGCTTTTTAAATTCAAACGTGCCATTATCGAAAGTCTTCTGCTTGAAAATATTTAATGAACAACGAGAACAAAGAGGATATATGAAGGTTTATAGATCGATTATCGTAAAAAATATAAATCGTTCGATTTATTCGCCTGGGGAAATTATTATAGTTCTGCTGTTTCTTTTAGTAAAAAAAAACTTTAGATAGGGGCCATCAACTTCTTTATTGATATAAAATTATTCCATGTAATTTTTTGGCCACAGAAGAAACTAGACCTTCAAAGAATTACTTTTTATGCCTCATATTTACTGTTTGACGCTCTCACTAATTGCAATTTCAAACATAATCTGCGACAGAGAAGCAAAACGTTACCACTCAACGTTGCCAATTCCGTAAAATCGACAATTTTGAAACATTTTCTTGACGTTTTTCTTCCTAAAACTCTGCCCATAAACGCTCATCTGAGTGGTAATTATTAAACTTGTATTCTTTTTCTGTAGCTCAGTTGGCAATGTAGTGACCCCATACCTTTCTGGGTATATGCTATTTTGTCTGTGACTGAAGTAGAACGTGTTACTCCACTTTCCGACTTAATTAGTTCAACTGGCATAAAGTAAAGTCTCAAAATAAAAAAATAAAATTTTTAAACGCAACACATTTTGGCAATGCATTGAGCATTTTTCGTACTTTTCTTAAAGCCTATCTCTCATTTAACCATATAACAGATTTTTATTTTGTAAGTATTTGAAACCACTACAAATACCTACTAACAGCACGCACGTGGACAGTTTTGAAAGTATCATATTTAATCAAATATGGCCCCTTTTAAGTAAGTTCTGAAATATAAATGACATAGAATTATATATATTTAAATATATTCTTATACATAAGTTACTAGAGATAATGTAATTAAAAGGAATTACATTTGTTTTAAAGACACGCGAATCCTTTTGCTGAACGAAGACACGAGAAAGTGGGCTTACTGATTAAATATGGTTTGTGATAACAAGTCTACCTAAGTACCTTAAAATTTTACAAAATTATAATACTATTACTATTATAATACTATTAGTATTACTATTATAATACTATTACTCAATAGTAATAACACAATAACTCAATAGTTTTATAATAGATATAAAACTCAAATCTAATAACACAAAACCCAAAGACACTGTTTTTATTCAACCCCTGGCAATTAAATGTAATAAGCTCAGTCGAGTTCGGATAGCCAAACAACATTAAAAAAATCAAAACTACGTGATTTAATGTATGATTGGGCCCCTCTAGCGACTGGACTAAACGTATTATGTAATAACTATTGACTGTCAACATTATTTTAAATTAAATGTTAACCAAATCTTAGTTCAGTAAAAAACAACTTTTACAATGTGTGCTCAGTTGACGCAGTACGATTCGTCTTTATCTTTGACAGCGCGCTGCCAGCCCCTCAATTTAGCCATGGCGACAAAGATTGATGGCTCCTGTACAGTCTGGCCCGGGAAGAAACTCCAGATTGAGAAATTACTGACATATTTTGTCATTTACTGAGATTTACATGTCCATTTCACAGTTTTAAGTGGTTTACGTGTAAATTTTGAAGTACGAAATCTATTCAAATTCTGCCAGGAGTGATATTACTTTTGCATTTAATCATCGCACATATTTGTGAAACTGTTTTGTTTAAAAAACATTCTTTTAATATCTAGATTAAAGCACAGCAAACCGTTAATTGTTGTAACAAGTTTTCCGTTTATGTTTTCTGTTGTGTTCAAACAAATGTTTTGTCCCGATTTTCCTACGAACAAAAATAAAATAAGTTAATTGGCATTGCGCACTCCAAACTTGGAATAGGCTGCTAATAAAAACATTACCTTTCCAGGATCCATTGGTAACCCATTCTCGCCAAGATTCAGCCGTTTTTAAATTTGAGAAAATATTTTGTGTCGTGTCAAAATATATGTTTTGTAAGAGGTTGTACTTTTTCGGGTCCAAGTATTTTAGCGGTTTATTGTAACATGAGCTTATGTGTTTTATGCCAGCCATTCGATTTAAAACCAAAACAAAATTTACTAATGATTCTAATATTTAAATATAGGCTAGGTTAAATTTTGTTTGGCACAGTTAATTATGTGAGCTGAGCGAACATGAGGTTTCACCCATCTAATTCTGTATTATATGAATAATCTAGTTTCTAGTACTTATATTTAGTTCGGATAGTCCAGTTTAAACTCGATAGTTTAGTTTTAATTATATGAGTGTGAAAATCGTACATTTCAACATTTTGAATAAAATTGATGTAGAAGGAATTATTTAGATTTTTTTCTGTGAGTAGAGAAATACAGAAAGTTATATTTTTTTGAAGTACAGGCTATTCAATAACGAATGAAATTTACCTATATATATACTCAATAATCAACAATCAACTAAAAGTCTGGTGTTTGTGATGTCATACCAATTTGTATAAAATCTAATTGCAGTCTGATTACTCTTTTTGGGAAGATAGCAGATATGTTAAAAACGTCGTCCAGCTTGCTACATTTAGAACCTCTAAGGTTTAGTTACACACTCATTGATTTTGGTCGTACGATAAAAGTTCGTACGAAGTTTTAAGCGGCCCATACACTACACATGCATTGCACGCCGTGCAAGCACGACGTGCCAAAAACGGACAAAACCTGCCAGTGTGTGGAGGTCTCCGTGCTAAGCACGCCGTGCAATGCATGGCACGATGGCAATCAAGACGAGTTTGATTTTCGGCACGCCGTGCCATCCATCGCCGTGCCAACCTGCTAGTGTGTGGGCTAGTCCCGCGCCATGTGCTGAGAGTGAAACGTCTTTTGAGGTTATTTTTCGTTAAAACAGGCATCTCAATCACAGTGACAACCGACTTCTAGCACGTCACGGAGCAGACTGAATTTTCAGTGTGTGGCGCACGGCGTGCCAAGCCAAGCACGGCGTGCCATTGCACGGCGTGCAATGCATGTGTAGTGTATGGGCCGCTTTATCGATGTTAAGTAGCATTCATGAGCCTATCGATTTTTTATCGTGGAGTACCTTTTTTCACGATAATTTGCTTCAGTTGGCTTGTCATCTTGCATGAGTATGAGAAGGACTGGTTTATCTTGTACTAATGAAATAAGGAGTTCATTGTCAATAGTTTCAACCATTGTTTAATAGAATACACAGAACTTCACAAAAACAGAACAAAACACAGGTTGAACTTAAAAAACAACTACTGTATAAACTTAAAAAACCAAATAACTAAAAAATGTCACCAAAAGTTTATGACTGTAGCACTGTAACAAAGAACTGGCACAAAATGACTGACCTAAACCTCAACACTGCCTTCCTTGATGGCAGTCGAAAGGCAACTAGACATGTGGACGTACGTCGTCGTACGAACAAATTTCGATGTGTGTGAAGACGTGCTTTTGATCACGTACGCCACTGTTTTCACGACCACTGCACGGCGCGCGGCGGTCGTGTCTAGCCGAGGCAATGGACAACCGCTACACGTCGATCGTGCGGGGCCGTTTCAGGATCGATTCACATTCATTTCTTCGCCCCACTATTGGAATGTGGTCGTACGAACTTTTATCTTATCGTACGACCAAAATCGATGTGTGTGTAACTAGCCTAACACAAGTTGCGTAGGTTCGAACCTAGTTACTGGCAATTTAACTACTCTATTCTGATTCCCTCGTCTTAATCAGTCTAACTGGCATTAAGTAAACACATTAAGAAAATTCATATTAATAACACACAAAAAAATATAAATACAAAATATTAATTTTTAGTTAACTATCTAGGGAATGGCAATATTGGCGTATTGACAGCATAAAATTCGCTCAGATAATTTTGGTTTACTTCATTTAAAATACTTTTTAGTTGAAAAGTCGTTAACTGAAATCATGAATGAATTTCTTCGCACGACATAAACATTCAATAATGCCACCATTCAAATGTTGTAAGCACGTAAACAATGTAATTATATTATTTACAGTATACGATCAAAGAATAAACGGGTAAATGCATTGCTAGTTGTACATAATTATTGTGGGTTGGCCTGAAACGCAAGGCGCCATGTCAGGGCTAAAAAGGCTTTAACGACAGTGATGCGTGTTTGAGATGTCAACTAATAGCCTAACTGTTGCGTGTTGCCGAGGAGAATATATGAATATTTATTACATGCGAATAGCAAAATAAACCTCCAGTTTAAAGACATTTTTCATGCACTATGTGGAAAGTGTGGCGTGTCTGTCAACACGTTTGTTTGTATAGTTTAAAATTCTTTAATTTTAAAATAAATAAAGCATGGTTGGAAAAATCTCAGAAACTGATCAACCAATTTAAGAAATTATTTTCCGCGTGAATAACTTACATCATCTTAAGTAATCAACGTCTAAGATCAGATAATTTTTTAACATAATTTTAAGATTGATTCTTGAAATCAGAATGTCATCAACTATCTGTTGTAATGATTGTTTCTTCGATACATTTTTATATGTTTATAATTTTTTAGACTAAAGCTTTAATGAAAAACTTAGATTCTAACTAAAAAAGTTATTATCAAAGTCCGTTCGAGTCACAGAAATCATATACAAAAGTGTTAAGTGTCGTTGTAACGAAAGCCCAAACATTGTTTTTAACTCAAATAATTCAATGTGTTACAATATAATATGTTTTCCAGTTAAAGTTGACGTATCAAGTGAAGGTAAATGAAAGACCTGCTTGAAAATCAAATCAAAGCAGTCTTGATGTTTGTAGGCATGATGGATATTGATGCTGATGGCTTACTATCTGTAATTCTCCGTTTACTTGTCCAGACTTGAGTGACGTCTTGACAAACGTTCACATGTTCGTGGTAATCCAACGGAAAATACTGATACGGAATATGTTCGAGAAAACCCTAACTGCATTTTGATTTTTTCATTTAAATCCTTATTTTCTTGTATGTGCGTTTCGCCTTAATGGTGGCATCATCATCACCGTGTAGGCCTTACTTAATGTACAATGCATTGTGTACATGAGCACAGAACACATTCTAAACACGGAAGTTAGTTAAAACCTGTCATCACGCCTTAGACAAAATTACCATAGAGGTTCAACCATTTGTAAAATAAGTATTTGATACTACAGTAATATAGGCACACAATCCTAAAATACATTGTTTAAATTAAAATACCTTTGACATTTATTGAATGAGTGTATTTATTAAGGGTCTGCTGTGTGGCGGCCATCTTGGATTTTTATCCCATAAGAGCAGTGTAAAATTTCAAACCATTTATTTCGTTTACTTTTTACCATAAAATTGTTTGCAAGGTCTCATTTTAAGCACAGTCACAATACGCATCCGTTTTGCGTTTCACATATTTTTTCATTTGTCACGTAATTGACATTTTTGAAGTACCAAGTTTGAACTTTTTCATTACGCAATAAAAAGTGTATAATTAAAAGTGAATGTTCCTCGCTATTGACGTAAAATAGACAAACAGCTTAAAATTAATGTTTTCATTACAAAAATTGATCTAAAAAATTGTATATTATACTGCATGTTTCCTAATGAAAGGCGCCATTTATTAACAATCTGTTTAACAAACATGACAGCTGTTAGTTAGATAGTTCATATGGTTCCCAATGAAAGGCGCCATCTATTAACAATCTGTTTAACTAACATGACAGCTGTTATTTAAATGTTTTACATTCTATATGCAAGTGTAATCTACATCACAAATTAATCAAATCAAATCAACGTAAAGTGTTATAAGTCGTTATAAACTGTTGTCAAATTAAACCAACGTAAATATATAAACGTAATTTACTTAATTAAATCAATGTATTAAATCAGGTAAGTAGGCCTACTCCTAACATGCAAATATTCGCACGGGTCAGCTAGTCTGTTTATATTAATGTTATACTAGGAATACTCCAGCGAATCAAAGTGCGCTTTGTATAGCGAGCGAACAAATTTTAAACAATATGCCATGTGGGCACTTCTTACAATTTTTAACATACAAAATATAGAGTTTTAGGAAATGAAATGAAAAGCAATATATACAATACAAAATTTCAGATAACAATCTAGGTCATGTGCTATGTACAATTAAATAGCACTCAAACTGAACAAATTTTGAACTTAGGTCAAATCTCCAACAGTTTCAAAATGGTAGTAAAACGTTTTTACGTTTGTGTGGTTCGGTTTTTTTTAATAAGTAGTAAGAACAAGGAACAAATAGCAATTATTCTTCTTAAAAATCAATATATTAATTAATTATATCTCGATTACTTAGCGAATGCGTCTGAACAAATGGGTCTGCCGTCACGCACGCGCACTCACCACCGGCCTAATTTACTTAGCGTGCCCACTTGTCCAGTCGACCATTGTCCATGACACATCTATTCAGCCCTTATGTACAAAGCATGTTTTTTTTCAAATAAAAAAATAGATTAAAAATATTATTACCTCTGTATTTTTCGTTCAAACCCGGTAAAAATGAGTACAAACGCCAACCTATTACGGTAGCCTATATAAATTGTGTTGAACGAACGGGAAAAACATGCAACTAAAAAATGCAAGTAGACATGTTTCTTGTATCAATCACATAGTAACTAATACTTAATGTACAAAGTGATATATATATACAGTTTACATAATTAACAATGTAACTTTATACCCATTCAATAGATATATTTACTGGACTTTAAATATTAGTGTAACAATAAAAAAAAATACTAAAAACATTTCAATTAGTTATTTAGAAAGTGTTTTTACGTAATTACAAATTTAACTTTACGTACTCCCAAAAGATATATTTACTGGACTGTCAATATGCATGGAGCAATACAAAAAATATATTATTACTTCATTATTTACAAAGTATACTAAACTGGGCTACTATAAGCCCAAGATTTTGGCTGACCATATCTTGCAATTAAAACTCCCAAACAAGAATAAACGTGGGGTTAGAGACTTTTAATCTTATGTGATTGCATATTTTGAATAGAAGTTTTATTATAACTTTTAGAAGTTCAACTTTACATAACTACGTACGCCTACTTGGGAAGACAGCTAGCCTGCTATATACATTGCGCCTATGTTTTAATATTTAGCTATGCCGGCTATTTGTTTTGACTCTTTAGTTGTTTGTTTTAATATGTGCTTGAAACACAAGGTTTCCCAGATTTATATAAACACGACATTATTTTTATGTTACAGATTTCCAAAAATTGGAAAGAGAGGCTCGCATATGCCGAAAACTTCAACATCCAAATATCGGTAAGTTACATTCGACTTAGTAATTAAAATTTCATTTCATGTTTTAACCCTATAATGTTAACACAATTATGTATTTTGTATGCAAAGAAATAAGGTCAACGTAATAATAAACATCATATACTTAATAATTATATTTTCGTTCATTGCAACACATTTTTGTTTGTTGGGTTGTTTTTGTAACACAAATAGGAGGTAATTTATAAGATTGTTCGTATCGTAATATTGTGTTTTGGGACATTATAAATATTATTATATATACATATACCTGTTATTTTTAGAGTAACTTTCACTAATAAGTTATTCAGTATAAATCATAAATCTGAGAGATATATGAACTAGAAGGAATAAATCAGAACTAAACTTAAAATGTTATATATTCTTCGCCCTACTGGAGAGCTTCAAATTATAATACACACATGACCATGGCTGTATACAAGCAATGAATACAGAAACTATATAGTAAAGGCCGAAACGGCCGTAGTGTAAAAAAAACTGTATAAACGGATTAGCAGAGGCGTAAGTAGATTAAATTATATTAAAACTAGTAATTAAACTAACCAGTGTTTGTGTTCTGGTTGTTTGTAATTGCATTCAGTTTTGTTGAATGACTTTTTTATAGAGCATTTTCAACAAGAATTTTAGAGCAGAGATTATTAATTATTAAAATTATTTAACATCTTGAAATGTTAATAGACATATTTCTTCGTACACTCGATTCCATGTTAACCGTGCAGTACAGGTCTTACGGGAGAATAGACATGCTACTACCATTACAGGAAACATCACGTTTATTGTCATGCGGGTTGCGTCAACTGTACGAACGTTGCATGGGAGTTGATGTTTTTTAGTTGACTATTATCGCTGAGACTATCGTATGGATAACATGGCTTATGGGCGCTCTGTACTGCACGGTGAACGTGGAATCGAGTGTACGAAGAAATATGTCTCTTAACATTTCAAGATTAATGCTGTAGAGCATTCGTATTATCTTTTAATCTCGGCGTTTGCTTCTAATTACTGCAAGACCTTCGCGCTATACCATATTTCGCTATATTACGCTATTATTTGTACCACATTATGCCAACATCTAAGGGTACAAGGATACAGACAGCGACACGCCGCGATGCGATGCGGCTAGACGCGATATCCAAACACATAGAGGGCGATGCGACGCGACCAAAAGGAACAGAGTAGCCAGTTTGCACAATGGCGCTGTATAAAGTATACCGTACTGTGCTTCTGTGTGACAACCCCTTATTTAAATTAAATACTTTGCAGTGGGATGTTGAGAGGGAATGGATAAATGGGGTATGTCAAGGGAGGGAAGATTACGGAGAGTATCTCCATTTATTTCCCGTATTAAGAAATAACGAGGCATTATTTGGACAGGAATGTTTGAGGTTATGTGTAGGTTTTAAGTAAAATTAAAGTTACTTGTACTTGTTAGAGCCGCAGCTACTTCAGTCCACATCTTGACTATGCTTGAGAAAATCAAACTGATTTGTTTCAGAGGTTGGAACTAGATCAATTAACTTAAACAGGATGCATTGTGTTGGTGGAACAAATAGAAAATTACCAACGCCGATATTTTGCAACAGAAACAATTTAGAGA
Source organism: Philaenus spumarius (assembly GCA_018207615.1). Taxonomy (NCBI): domain Eukaryota; kingdom Metazoa; phylum Arthropoda; class Insecta; order Hemiptera; family Aphrophoridae; genus Philaenus; species Philaenus spumarius. The sequence goes on from JAGFPH010000034.1 coordinate 736,417, forward strand.
CATGACCTGCTTGGTTGAAAATGAAATTGCTCGCAGTATGAATGCGAAATACGTTAAAGCTGGCAATGCACGTTTTAGTACCAAAGTTACAAAATTATTGATAACATTACATTTTTTTAAAGTGTGATTACATTTTTAGTTATTAATCGTGGAGTTTGAATGGTGGCTTGTATTTGTTAACGTTAAGTAATATTATAATGGTTGATTTGAATAATGTTAAATTAAAATAGGGTTTGTGATATGTTTTAAGTGATTAAACCGTATCACTAAAACATAAATTTTACATTACCTCCCATTTATTGCAAATTATCGATTACATTTTTTTTTTACATATCATTTTCATTACTGATTGTTATAATCTACATATTCAAAATTAATTTGAGAAACTGATTGCGTGCCTGTTATCAAAATAGAATGTTTTAACAATATATTTATAGTTATGCATATAATCATATAAAATCATAATAAATCACTTTTATAACTCAACTAATCTATGTGTAAACAAAAAAAAGCACACCAACACAACGAAATGTGTACTTGTACCATATCTTTAAACATACACACTTAGACAACACTCATACATATAGCTAATAACGTATTTAACCTAAATGCACAATAATTTACAAAAAAAAAAAACAAGCTTCAAATAATGTGATAAAAAAATAAAAAGTGAATGCTATAAAAAAAGGAAATAAAGAAACTTGCTTCCCATAAAAACATAGTCTACTTGGGAATACCCAAAAATAAATTTACAAAATACAAAACATTTAGACAGTAACAAGACAAAAATAACCTTGTACTTTTCTCATTTAGATTTGCGTTACTGGTTTTTTACTGCCATTTAAACTTTAAATAATGCGAGAGTGTGCATATAAAATTAGAGAAATAGTAAGGGCAAATGTTTACCAGGCTGACAAATACAGGCGTGTAGATTACTAAATTATCTATTTCACAAATTATGGCAAACACTTTGAAAATGAATAGAATACAAATGTAACTGTGAAACAGTATATCTTTTTTGTTATAAAAGATATAATGTTTCACAGTTACATTTGTCCTTATGTACAAATGTTTACGTCGCCATCACAACATTCAAAATTTACGTCCCCTTCTTTAAAATAAAAATTTGGAAAACGGTTGACCCTAAAGGCCATCCATGTAACTTCCCGCTAAGTTTAATTACAACAAACACTATTTTTTGAAATTTTGAACTGCCATAACTTTTGAATGAATCAACCGATTTTTATGCGATTTGCGGCAATCGATGCAGTTTTTAAGTCCATTGAAAGAATCAACAACAAAAATTTTTCAGATGAAAAGTTTCGGAGAAATTGAGGAAAAACACTTTTTTTTTATTTTCTTTCGTTCACGATATCTCGCGAATGAATCAACCGATTTTTATGCGATTTGCGGCAATCGATGCAGTTTTTTGAGTCCATTGAAAGAATCGACAACAAAAATTTTTCTGATGAAAAATTTCGGAGAAATTGAGAAAAAACACTTTTTTTATTTTCTTTCGTTCACGATATCTCACGAACGAATTAACCGATTTTGACCGGACTGGTAGCGATCGACGTCGCTTTTCAAGGTTAAAAGCTGATTAGATTTTGGAATTGATCGGTAAAACCGTTTAAAAGTTATTCCAAAAAAACCTGATTTGAAAAAAAAATTTTCTTAGTTTTTTCGAAATTTCTCAGAACCTAAGGGTCCGAATTAGTTGAAATTTTCAGGAAATCTAAGTTTGATGGAACTCTTTAGAAAGCCGTTTGGTAGGATCCAATCGGTTAAGCCGTTCAAAATTTATAAGTGGGTCACATACTTACATACACACACACACACACACACACACACACACACACACCTACACACAGACAGGATGACACCCTCTCGGGAGTGGTCAGGGAAGATTCCTAGGACCTCAAAACGTCGAGATCTGATGAATACTCGATTTTCGAAAAACGGGGTGAAACCAATAACTTCCCGATTTTAGAAAATTTTCAATTTTCTTAGCTGGAAGTTAAAAAAAATTACAAATACAAAATATAAACAAAACCCACCTTGTTTTGATATTCAAGATTATTTTTAACAGAAACAATATTACACGTAGTTGTAATTAAATGAATAATTAGTTGGCTAACTCATAATTAATAAAATGTATTTAAAACAAATGCAAAACATACATGACATGGGTAAATTAATTAACATGCATATGTAAAGTAAACAAATATTTAAAAATGTACTTTAAGTGAAGTTACAAAAAATGTAATTTCTGATTAGAGTCCTTCGGGGGCTATAAACAAAACGACTATTAAGAGCGCATCTTTCTAAAATATGTTAAATGTTTATACAAGCAGCACAGAGTAAAGACAAAATGTAATACTTTAAATTAAAGTTCAAATAACTCTATTAATCACTCATTCGTTTTAAAGTTTTTTTAAGAGCGGTAGCCAAAATTAAAATTAGAATTGCCTTTATTCATTTTAGGGCGAGGTTAGGACTACCTAGGTCCTCTCTACCACCTAACCCCATTATACATAATTAATTACATTACGTAGCCTACATAAAAATTATAATAGTAAAACAACTAAATAGTAATAATAAGAATAAAGGTGTATATAAAGTGTGTGAATAAAGAATAATAAGGTTAAAGGATGATAGTTCAGTCTTATGTTTTTAAGTAATACCTAATTTTCAATATTATTTTAATTATTTTAAATTACCATTTATTAATAAATTAACTTTTATTCAATTAACTTTTTTTAAATCGAAATATTTTGGGTATTAACTTGATTTAATAAGCTGTACATATTGGTGAATAACAGAAAAGTGAGTAAATCTTATAGAGAACCTAGATATTTTATCCACCCGGTTTAAAAATTATTTAAAACTATTGCGTACCTAGTTTCCATGAGAAATACGTTTGGCTTTGTTATGATTAATTTATCATGGATGCTGTGTGCAAGAATTTGCCAATTGCGTTTCACAAGGATCTTGAGCTGTCCAGATGAATCTTTTGTGACTAGAACACCAACAAGTAATTGGATACTATACCTCGATAGAATTCGTTAAAAGAGAAGCCCTATCTGCACAAGCATCTGGCAAAGATACACATAGACCTATTATAATGCATATAGATAGGTATAATATGAAAACTTTACCACTTTTAAAAACTTTGCAACTCAAGAAAGCTTTTTATCCTTACAGTTTTAACTTTTACGTTCCGAGCCGTTTTAGAATATAATCTCGTTCAAACCAGAAGTTAATTAAAATATCAAGAGAAGTTAGTCAATTTCGAGACCTATTCAAGTTTTACATAATTAATTAGGCTTCAAAAAAACTTTTAAACGTCTAATTTTAAACAAAATGAAAACATAGTAAAAGGTTACAAGATATTTTTGGGTATGAACAAAATTTGTTAGGTAGAGTTATATACAAAAGGAACTGTGACAACAAAAATATTTATTTATTTTATTTATTCATCCCATACAAATTATTGTACATAAAAGACTACAAACAAAATAAATATAAATATTATGGATTAGTGTCCATACAGGCACGAGTCGTGCACAACATAAATTTACAACAATTAGTAGTTATTATTATCGAATAAGAAGAATAAACACAATTAGGAAAATGTACAAAAATTATAATAAAAAAGAAAGCATTCGTGCGACTGCCGACAGAAGTGAAAACTGTCATGAATATAGTCAATCTTGTTTATGTTTTTAAAATTTTTTAGATTTCAATTTTAAATGTAGTAATTTTACCACGCAGCTGAACCGCTGACGTGAGTTGAGCAAATTTCCAAAATTAAGTTTATAGGATTATGTTTTTGGGTTTCAAAACAACAATTTGGTAAATAGGTCTACTCACGACGGTGCTGAATAGCTGCCTCTTTGTACGAAATAAATTTGTAGAAATTGTTTGGGCCTCCAGCTTCGACTCACGCGCTCCTTCGTTACACTCGCAGTTGAAAAACTCAATATGCACCTCAATCTTGTGGCCTCGGGTTCTGAGCTTCGCTTCGCTCGCAGCGTAAAAACTTACCCGTTGGCCTCGGATGAGATGCCTCCAAGGTAAAATCCACCATGTGGCTTTAAAACGGGTACTTTTATGGTATTTGACGTTTTGATTGATTTTGGGGGAACCAAGCGAACTATAAGGTCGCGTAAAAAACAAAATGTGCAGAATAACAGCCTTCATTTATATTTTTAGAAAAAACTCTCAAAACAAATCATTCTCGTAGGAAAAATTTCACTAAATAGTTTGCCTACTTCCGGTCAAAAAACGTACTTTCCGGTTGTTGGATTTTTTTGCTAACGAACTCGTCCGAGCGACGTAGACAACCAACATATGTTCAAAATGTTTACCAAATCGGACATAAAATGCAGCCGCTAGAGTGCGAACACATATATACATAAATATATATGATTTTTAATGACACCCCAAAACGTGTTCTGGGGCTCATGACCAGTGCTCATTTGCTACTCCCGACCTTAGGTCTTACCATAAGGGTCCTTGCAATAACTCATTTTACCTATGGAAATTCGCTAACAAGATAAAAATAACACAACTTACAAAATGAGGAAGCACAATGTCCATTTCAGAGGCATTACCAAGTAAACTAATTTAACACACGTTACGAACGAGGAAGCGCAATGTCCATTTCAGAGGCATTACCAAATAAACTATTTTAACACAATTTATGGAATGAGGAAGTACAATGTCCATTTCAGAGATGTTACCAAGTAAACTATTTAAACACAACTTGCGAAATGAGGAAGCACAATGTCCATTTCAGAGGTATTACGAAATAAACTTTATACTCAGCTAAAATTTATACACATGTGCACTATACGGAGTTTCCCACAAGTAAAGTGATAAACTTCGGGGAATGGTTCTATGGGTCAACATAAAAAAAGTTCATATAAACACAGACCCGAAAACGCTTTGTTTTCTAGATATCCGCCATTTTGTTTTTTTTACAAAATAATTTTTATCTAGAGAATGGTTTGACTGATTGAGTTCAAACTTGGCATGAAGTTTAACCTAACAATGATATCTCAAGAAAAATAAGCGATTAAATCCAATCATGAGTTTCAAAATGGCGGCTGTTTGAAAATTTCAAACCTAAATTACTCAAAAACCGTACATTTTAACAAAAAAATGCCAAGAAACTTTTTTTTGTAGCCTTTTGATTTCTTATCGGATGGTGTAACTGTCAAAACAGTCGGATGAAGGATAATAGTTACGTTATGTGTAATAATTGGTTTGTTAACCCTGCAACCTACACCAACACAGTAAATACTACAATATTGTATTATTATTATGTACGTACATAATTGGCTGTCATTATTATCTCTAACTTAGCTATTATTCTATTATTCGATTCCTGTACTCGCCAACGATTCAGACGGCATCACCGATATCAGCGATCTGGGATTAGGAGTAAGCATTGCAGTGTAGTTTATGTCTGTGTGAGTTCTTGAGTTCATTATGTCTGTTTTCTCGTGTAATTCATTATTATTGTCATTCTCGTGTGATTACTAAATGATTCCCGATACTGCCACAATCTTCTGTTAAGGTGGTGAAACTCGCCATCTCTACTGGCCTTTCTTTATAAATAACATTTCTTTCACGTCGTCCAATAATACGCATACGTCAACACTGAACTGTCCAAAAGCATCAACTAACGTCTTTTCTCTTCAGCGAACATGGTGAAAGTGGTCAGCTCAAGGATATGATCGCCGGTGTCGTCCGCATCGTCAGTCCACGTAGAACACAATCTACCCAATGCTTGCGATACGAGCGTATCGTTGATGTCGCTTGTGTCGCGTCGCTCTTGTCGCTCACGTAGGAATCGGCGTTAGTAGTGAAGCTACTTTTAGCGGTCCTTAAATTTTTCTAACTTATGTCGCCAATTTTTCAGAATATGGTTTAATTGGTAGATTCTGATACTATAGATTGAAATGTTTGTTGGTTATATTGCATCGCTTATAAACTAGAAACTATATAATATGAAATATTTTAAGTTAATATTTTTTAAATAGTGGTTTACATATCAACAATGTGGTTTATTTCCATACAAATTTAGCACTTGTAAGTGACAAAACGTCTAAAGGTACACTATTGTTCCAAAGAAGATAACTGTTTCTTAAATTATAGTTTCCATCACATGAAACTTTAGCCCAGACACATTCCAGTCGTGTATTTTTAGCCTTTTCACTAATGCACACATCCACTTTACTTATTCATGCCATGGTCAAGCTAAGGGACTGGGGGTAATGTAATCAATAGATGGGGGGAAGGAGTACAGCGCGTATTAAGGCAAAATGAGGACATAACATGCCATACCCTTCGGAAGCTAATCAACGTTATTGATCTACTTGAAGGCCACACACCGGGGCTTACCTGACATAAAATTCATGATAATTAGTTTTATTAAATCATATTGGTTATTTTAGACGTCTATGTACATGCTCTTCTCCTTCAGCCTATCTCTTTTAAATTAACAATTTTCTTAAATTAATTGTGACCACATGTGAAAGGGCAATTTCCCCCTCTTATTATACATATTAATTTGTAAACATATATATTTTAAATACTGATAATAATTCTATCGTCATCGTTCGGTAGAATATGTTGTCTGGCGATAACCAGTGGCGATAATGACCACAGAAATGTTTTTCCTAAAAAAGGATTTTAAAACTCTTTAACTAGGAAAATGTTTGGCGAAGGTATTTGAAATAATTACGCTTCTCCGCCAGATACTATTTGTAGTAATAGCGAAATTCAAGTTTTGATATCTTTAACCGTTATTCAAAATTAGGTGTGGACTTTTTTTTCTAGAGTAATTATGGGTGAAAAAATGTACAGATCTGGTTATAAAACGCAAATTCGGCTAATTTCCTTGTATGTAATAATAACTGGTCACAATGATTTCTTCAACAAGCTCCGAGTATCTATTCTCTAAACTTTTACCGCATGTATATAATAGTCTTGTTCCTTTTTTTCTTCCACATTAATTGTATATTCAGTTTCTTAATCAAATTTATGTTTTTTCACAAATTATTTGCTTGAGGTAGTGTCACATTTGATAAGAAATAAATCATTATTTAAATAGTAGTAAACAGATTTAGAAAACCTATTTGGTACTATTCATTTGGAATCCTGATCGACTATAATTAGCTAATTTACGTAGTTATTTTTAACATTGTCTCATACTGAAATGACACGATATATCGTTTTAGATTTTCTGTTCTGTATTATTTTAGTTGAGTATAATCAGTTCTTAATGTTTCTCAGAATTGTCCTGAAGAGTAATGAGGAATAACAATAATTAAATCAGCTTATATCTCTCAGTAATTTAACCGATGCCGTCCTCTTTAATTAGCTAGCTACTTCGTTCCGTAGAGATATTGAGGAAGGGGTAAATTTAAAAGGGGGATATCTTCATTTAAACTGCATCTTATGGTCTGGTGATGCATTGTGTTTCAAATTTCAGTTTTATATCAGTGAAAGTTCAAAGTTTCGCGTCAGTGATTGCCCATGTCTATGGCTCCATATTGAGTGTAGTTTTAAAATGATGTATACAAATGGGACTTAAAGCTGTGGAGAAAAAACATACCACAACTGTTATGTATATGTTTCTATAAAAATGAAATATATATCGTATTTCCAAGGCCGTCGAGATCTTTAATTCCTTCCTCTCATCTCTTTGAAATGCCAGCTTATCTTCAATTTCGCAATGCTTGGTTTATCAGATTTACTTTCGTTTACGATTCAACATCTTCTAAATGTTTCTCTTTTTCATAATCTGTCAATATACACACTGATCCACCAACATCCTCTCTATATCGCTGAGGATCTATTATATCCTCCTAGATTATCCAATGAAATTACTTCTGCATAAGCCGAAATTAAAGAACAAATTCAGTTTTATAGTTATTGTATTTTTTCAAAGTAAATACAGTTTATATTACATCTTTTTCTATGTTTTAAACCTTGAATTTTATTTGTTAACTTTCTTCACATACTTTTTTTATCAAAGCATAAACCTTTTCTAAATGAAGGCTATTAAAAACATGTCTTATACCCGAGCTTATGTTAATCAACTATTGAAACCGCAACGAAGAGATTTTAATCAAATACTACATTCTTCAAGGTTGGTTTCACAAAAGCTATTCAATTGATAAACAATGCTGTGCAATCGAATGTATTTCGACCGCCGCATTTCTGCTTGACTTGGTAAACAGCGAGGTTATAAAGTTAATTGGGCCATAAAAGTTTAGACAATACTGTCAAGCAACACGCAGTTTTGGGCGATTTATTGCTATCAATTTGTTAAACTCTTTAAGTAAATTAGTCTCTATAAAGGAACATGTAATTAAAAAGTTAAATAAATTATTGTGTATGACCTATGACCTATTTTATTGGCACGTGATCATAAGATAGAAGTCATGTGTAAAGTCAAATGATTGAGATATTTAATTGCGAGTGTAGAAGGCTTAAAGAATACTCTGAAGTGCACAAAGTTTAGTATAAGGTACAATCAAAGTAAGAATCCCAGAGAAAATGGGATACCAAACAATAAAATTGTATTAATGTGTTATTTTAGATAGTTATAAGAAGTACACTTTATTCCATTTTCATTTAATTTAATTTTAAGTAATTGTAGTTGGTGAGATAAAGAATATTTAAATTTGTCGAAGCAATCTATATATTTAAAGCCGTAAGGAAAAAAACATTTGGACAGTTCGTCTGAGACTTCTACTGGGCCGATTTACATGCGGGTTTTACCAAAACAAAGGTTTTCGGTCCTATATTAGCAGGTTTTATTTGCATTTTGAAAATATTTACTTTAAATGGGTCAAAAATGAAAAATATACTTTTTTATAGAGATTTAACATGGGAGAAAAGTAAACTTTTTCAATCTTTTGGACAGTTCGTCTGAGACTTTCACTGGACCGATTTACATTCAGTTTATACCAAACAAAAGCAAAACTTTTCTATATTAACAGGTTTTATTTATTTTTACGTCATCTTAATTTCTTAAATAAAAAAAATCAACATTTCCAAACCTCTGCAATTATTTTATTTTACTGTTCTTCAATCAGCTGATTGTAAAGAAACAAAGTATTTTGTCTAACAACAGAAGAAGAACAAACGCTCATATAATATAACAGCTGATTTCACCCATCTTCTGTACAAAACCTGGCGTAGATTGTATTTTGGGGTTATGTTAACAATTACAATCAATTCATCAATAATGTAATTCTTCTGAAGTTGATTTTTTTTAAATATGAGTTATAAAATTAAGGTAGGCTATACGTTATAAGATTTGCTTTGAGGTGAATATAAATACAACCTTTTATCAACAATGAATTTATTCATTTATACAAACTAGTGGACCCGGCAATGCTATTGCTATTGCTTGATTTACCTAACCTAAAATTATATTCAGTTTTTGATCCAAATCAGTTGTTGATCAAAGTCAGCTGTTGATCAAAATCAGCTGTTTTAAGCTTTTCATACGAACAGCTGTTTTTTGTGTCCCTGATAAAATCAAAAGAAATCTTTCTTCTTCTTCCTTAAGATTGACCTTCCATAAGATTAACATTGAAACTTTGAGGGCTACTGGGGCGTATCCCTGAGGACCGATGTAAATTATAATGGGATTCTGCTCATCTACAGGACTCTACCTTTCTAACGGTATGCGCGAATTTCTCCTACGATGCACACAAGCTGAGAAAAAAGGACGACAAGTTTTGTGCTTGCCTATTAATATATAGATTTATGGAAGATACTCATTCGTTTAACTTCGGAAACATACATACATATTCATATAACATATAAATATATTCCAGTATTAATTTCTTTATTATAATATTAATAACTTCTAAATCATTTGATAATCAATATGAAATAAAAACCAATTAAAAGATAACATGTGTATCTTTATCTTGATATATAGGCCTAATTAAGGCCTACTTAAATACAACATTTTACAAATAGGCCTACAGTTTTAAATTGCAATATTTTTCATGGTAGTGCATAATATTATTTATGCACGGTAATATTATTTATGGGTTTTCTCCTTTCTTTCCTATTTGTATTTCTATTACAAAAAATTAGATTATGTGTACAAAATATTAGTTAAATTCACTGATTGTCGAATCCATTTTTCTTCTTTAACTTTGCTACAAGAAAAATAATTGGAAGGAAGTAGCATTTAAAAAAGTACATTTTATACATGTTTCGCACCATCTGCCTAGCGCTCCATTCACTGCGAAAGCTGTATCCTCCGAGTATCGACGGGCAACAACTATCTATATATTTTAAGTTAGGCCTAGACTGAACAAAAATAAATAAATATTGTTTATTGTTGATTCAGTAATCAGCTGTAGTCTCTACTAATATTTCCATTAACAGTTTATTTCAAATTTTAAATCAATTATTAGTATTTCTAATTTTTAGGTTAGGTTTTTATTAAAGTGTAGATCTGAGCCTTGCTGACTTCACAACGGGTTCCTACGGCACATACCGGGTTCCAACAGGGGGGTTGGCGTGCGGAGCACGCAGGGGTCTCCCCTAGTAGATATAATATCAGTAAAGTAGTACATCATTTCATTATCCAGAGCAATTACTTTATGAAACAACATTCGTCAGTCTCAGTTACAAACAAAACATCAACTTTCCTCTCTCTGGTTGAGCTCTCCAGAAATTTCCAACCTTGAATTTGATAGTTTATCCTACCCGACTCCTACGCTCAGGTTCGAATCCGGATGAAGACTATATTTTGCTAACTGGAAAATAAATTTGATTTCAGGCAATGATATTACGTCGATGTGTTTCACCTAAAACATTAAAAACCTCCTCAATCTTTGTAATAGCTTCATTCTATCGATCCGTCTAATTACGTACATTCCTGGCTTGGAGAGAACAGTATGAAACATTCAAAGAAATAAACTCTTCTTATGTTGCGCTGCCACGAAATTTTTTTTTAGACACATGTAGATTAAGTTGTAATATATTTTTTTTCCTAAGTTTTTTCTTTAAGAAAGTTAAGAGTAATTTTAGGATGGAAGAAAGCGTAGCCGAATACAGAACTATGATCGAATACAGAAGGAGGTTCCAACTATAACAACTTGGGAGATGGCAGCACTAACCAATGAGTCAGTGCGCTCCCCATCAATATGTGAACAATTGCGACTTGCCACAAGGCAAGTTGGTATTATTCCTAATTTACACTGGTAGGCCTTAAAAGGACAAAAACCGTAAAGACCGTATGTAGTTTATTTTACCTCTACATTGCTTTTCTCCTTCAGTAGTTAAAATAATTTGCATACAAATAATTTGGGATATCCCTTAGATCCGAAACTACTCATTAAGAAGTGTCGATGCTCATAACATCAACCACATTCCAGACAGTACAAATACAAGTAAAGAAGGAAACTATTGGCACCATTTGAGGTGACCTAAATTTAAATATCGCAAATAAGTCTAACATTTTTGTGTTTCATCACAGGTTTTGGTCATTTTTAACAGAAAAATTAGGTATAAATACTACTTTCCTGTAGTTCACGAGGATTTGTGTTATGTTTTTTTTAAACTGCTATTTTACCTTTTATTTATTACCGAGTTGTCAGCTCTATTTCAGAAAGAAAGCAAAGGACAATTGGTTTAAACATCTTTGGTATGGCATCAATTGGTTGGCCAATTGTTTAAACATATTTAGTATAACACAAAGCTGTCTGTGCGCAACATCGAGATATTCAATCAACATTTATTAATACCTTAAAAAATATCAACATTTTAAACTAGCATTTAAATAGGCTAATTCGGAGCCATTTTGGTATGTATATTAACGTATCAACCAGTTGTATAACACTTAAATCACTGATTAACGCGACCAACCTTAACGTAGTTTTAGGTTAGGCTTTAGCCTAGCCTAGACCAATATGCACAATTAAAACTTTAAAAAATATTTTAACCAAAATGTAGTTTAATGTACAATCTTTTTTTCGGGGGGCGTTTAAAAACATTCGGGGGACGTTTATACTGTCTGCAAAGATACTATTATGCAATAAAATAAGCTTACTCAAATTTTGCCTTTGACTTAAACAACTTAAAAATCAACTATTCTCCTTTTTACGTTTCGATATAAGTTTCTCATTTCATATATTTCTTTTTACGCGTCGTACCATTATTGTATCTATCTTTTTATCCTAATAATTGTCATGTTGTGAATGTAGAAAACTCTCTTTGAAAAACCAACTTTATTTTAATATTACAATATTTTTTCCATCCTTACGACCTCTAAAACAAAAGTTGGCAGTTCACCTAAAATAAAAAAACGCTACTCCCTTAGTCTGCTAAATAAATCTTTTTCTGTGGGCGTTGCGTTTGATAAGTGATTAATAAGTGATTTAATCTTCTGTCGAATCTGTCGTTTAGTCTGTTTTAATATTAAATAATGTTTCTTTTTCCTTTGTACAATAGTAAGCCTAAATATTGTTATAAATAAACATGATAAAATAACTCTTTATTAATTGTTACTTTTAACATCTTTTATTTAAGTTTTAGAAAAAGTCTTAAATTCCGTAAGTAAATGCTTATTATCATGCATATAATAATTGATTGGCTAATTTATCGATTTTATGTAGATTTCGTAATCGTTACCTTAGTGTTACTTCAGGAAAATCTTTACTTATACTGTTGTTTCATGATTTTTATGTATTTTGTATGGGCTAACTGCCGTAATTTTACACTAAGGTGCTGTAGTTTTACAAATTACTTCTACACTCGTACCTAATATATATGAATAATCTTGGTCGAGTTGGTAAATGGTTAATATCGGTCCAATGGGTTAAAAATGGAGAGTTTTTTTTTGAAAAACTATGTAAAACTGTCAGAAAGATTTTTTTATAGCTCAAGAGCTCAATACTGTAAACCTTCTAAAATTTATCAAACATCTTTTATGAAACAATTATTGATATGACCCACCGTTTTTAAAGGAGGTTGCCAAAATAAGGCTGCAAAACAGAAAATCCACGGCTTCTTTAGTAGACGCAATGTTGAGATCGTTCAAAGTTGTAAATATTTTAAATACCACCAAAACCTTTGTCTGTACTTGTTTTAGACAAATGAAATTATAAGCGCAATATTTGAAAAATAAGGTTTAAAGGTGAAACATATCATAAATTCTTTATGAGACTAGTGATTTGCAAAATGATGTATGAAGTTAAGAAAGGACGCATGCAAGGCACATTGATGAATAAGACTCTTCCTTATGATGTAACAGTAACCATTTTTCATGATTGAAAATAGGATCAAAGAAGGTGATTTTCCAAAATGTAACTAGGTTGGTGTTATATTTGAGAATGTTGGTGCTGTCGACAACATCAACAACAGAAAAACACAAAAGATTAGAATTCTTTTCCCTCTAATGTAATACAAGATCACATGACTTTTCTAGAGACCCTTATATATTTTACTGTAACCGGGTTTAAATGCATGTTTAATAAGATGTAACATAGGAAGAAATAACAAATAATTTAAATGGAAAGTTTGTTGAATAACATCCTTATTTAATTGCTAGGGTATTCCAATTAAAACTAAACTATGAATGGCATAAATACAAACCTGTATGTTTTTAGAATCCCAAACGGCAAAGTACGAGTGTATACTTGGACTCCAAAAAAGAAAGCTTAGATATTACTCATATCCTTTTGACATATTATATCGAGAAAATGTAATAAAAGTTTACTTGATTTTCCTAGAGACCCTTATAAACATGGTTTAATGCTATTGCTATTATAAATGAATGTAACTATTTCTGCTCATATTTCAAGTCATTATCCTTCACAGCATCCGATAACATTCCCAAATTGTCACTTGTTAGCTCATCTTTCAAAGTATGTAGTTGCTTAAAATTACAACACACTTTGTTTCCTGAAGTAATTTTATAAAATAAAACTCAAGATGGAGCCGAGACTTTTATTGCATTCCTTCCTCTTGTAACGTTACCTGCAAGGAAATTACTCTGTGCAAATCAAGAAACAAATGTTTGTAACGCAAAGGCGACGATAATAGCTCGTGAAAATATGTGTAAACTATTTACTGAAACGATGGTTTAACATCTTTTATTGCATTAAAAATTTACTTACAACTTATAAAGCAAGTCGTTGTCACCAGCAGACAAAAAATATTGTTCACTTTGTATACGACCTTTAAATTTAGTACTCTTAAGCAGAATAATTATCTTTCAGCTAAAGACAACAAAATCAGAAAATTTGAGAAATCAATTTAATTTTTGAGTCGCTACTTACCAACATAATCATATTTTTGTGATTCGTTGCAGATGTATCTCATTAATTTCGTTGTTTTCTTTAATAGTTTTAGATAAACACAAAATTATCATGAAATAGAAAAGGCCAAAGGAGCGAGATTTTATTCAAACAAATATGTGCTTTTCTCCAGTCCAACAAGAAATAAATTCAATAAAACGATGACATCAGCAAAAAAGAATCAGGGAAAAGTTGGAAATGTAATATGACTAAAGTTGTACTGAAAGTTTGATTTGAAAACTCGGAACAAAGGGCTTCCAAGTAAGATGATATTACGTCATGAAATTTAACATTTCATTTGATTCTGCGGCGTTTGTCATATTGCCACTTACAGAACTAGGTAAGGAGAGTAATATTTCATTAATGCGACTCTGTTGGTACATACTTTAGAGTGCGAAGTACAGCAGTTATAGAGGGATCCAAATTTGGAATAAAAGAACATTTTCGTATCCATACATTATTATACATTTATATATAATGCATGTTATAGTTAATGCATGTGTTTGCATCAAGTGCAGAAACTTGTTAACCTGTTTTAGTACGACCTAAATTCATAAATGGGTTTACTTTATATATATGAAATAAGATAAGAAATGTATGCAATTCATCATTTAGAGATTTTACCTAGCAGAAACCCACAAGAAACTTAATAACTGAAATAAAAATACGCTAGTCTAAGAGGTTTGGATTTGTAAAACTGTTGAAAATGAAAGGTCTGTCGATGGCTTTTCTAAAACGGGCCGTACGGTTTCAATAATATTGAGATCGGCAATAACTATTTAAGAGAATTTCAAATTTTTTTAATGTAAATGTTGAATAAAACAAGGATGTCTTCTTAGTTCACTCATGTTATTTGGACTCATTTTGAATGATTTAGAACACAGAGTTGTAAACATTAACAAAGGTAATAAAATACGTACTGATGATATATTGCTACTTGCATATTCCATCGAATGATTGCAATTTTAAAATTCTGCAAAACATTGAGTTGAAAGTTAATTAATACAAAATAATTATCTGTAGAAAATGGAGGCATGGTTAAGAAAAATGATAAGTGGTTCTGCAGATGTGAAATAATATGAATTGTGTAACAAATTATCAATAACTTCGTATAACACTGACTCCCTCATTGTATTTCAGAGTGCATTTACAAAACAAGGCAGTCCATGCGAAGTGTGCAATAATAATGATCTGGTTAAAAACTATCGCTAATAATAGCGTAAGAGGCGACGAGGGTAATTTTTATGTGGTCATCAACAATAATTGGTTATGGATGATAGATATTGTTATAGAATATAACAGTCTGTATATCAAGATGCATACAAAAATTCATATTTTGTAAAAAAAGATTATAACATTCCTTTCTAATATTACACCAGATTATAGAAGCTAATATTTTGTACCTTATGTTTTTTTTGTTTTTTTCACTTTAAGTTTAGACCTAAAGTAAATACAGAAAACATTGAACTCTGGCACAAACTTCTTAGCGAATGTTAAATGTAACTGAGCAGAAGATATCTGGTATGAAGACCTAATCCGACTTTGAATAAAAAACGAAGAGGAAATTTATTGTACAGTGAATAAGGGAATCAGCAATAGATTTTATTGAAGAACTAGCCGGACAAATTGAATAATACTTATAACCCAATGCATTGCTAGATCCTACATTCACCCGACTTCTCCCATGTTCCGCACCTTTGGTTATCCTCCGTACACGCGTAAGAATGTGCACTCAGAATGTTACAGTTATACCATCCCTGGTCTATAAGGGATTTCCCCCTTATAGATAAAAGATCTGTGCTCAGACAGTTTCACGGAGATAATACAGAATACCACGAGTGTTAGTAACTTATGAGATGTTAATAATATCTCATAATTAATTATAATTATTAATCTCATAATTAATTAATTAATATTATTTGATATTATCTTTAGTATGCATGTTGTTTTATCTTAAATAATTCTTAGGCCTAAACTCATTTCATGGCGTTCTGTTTAAAAATTTTTTAATTGAAAAGTAGTTTGTAAATTCTTAAAATTAAGGAAAGGAAAACTGTTACACGTTCTCAAATTCTTAATCTTGACCTCATACTTTCATGTGATATTCTTTAAATTTCACGAGACAAAATAGAATTATCTTTATTAAATTGATTTGCCAATTTAATATCATACAAACATAAAACTTAGAAAATATATGAATTTCAAAGTTTTGGTAAATCTACTTCATAATATTAAATCTTGCTCAGTAAAAAGTTTAACCATTTTCAAAGAAGAATACGTTTAACTTGAAAGGCTTTTCCAGGTTGATTTACATTAAATTGTTCTAAGTTTGCGCTTTGACAAAGTTTAACATAATCTAACTAAGGAGAAGTTATACAACTTGGTCAAATAATAACATTTCTTCTTTTCATAAAAGTGAAAATCTTCATTAAGTACTAGAAATCTTCTAAATATAAAAGTATTATTAAGTCTTGACATGTAACAGGAATAAAGTCAGTTGATATAATATAATACAGTTATAACTAATCTTGTTTAGAAACTTCTTCATGAGATCAGATAGGAAGTAACAAAATAAACAACATTGGAAACTTTTCTCTTTTATTAAATTACTAGTCAAATAAAAATGGAAAGTGTTTACTTTTGTTACTACTTGAATACGGATAATAAAACGTACAGAAATAATTAGTTAGTAAAATTTAGTATATTAAGCCTAACCGAATAACGAAATAAATTAACCCCATAGTAATTAACACAGAGTATTTAATTCCAGTTAGTGGCATCGGTGTAACATGCAACACGCGCAATTTTAATCTAATAAAAGACAACTGAACTGTGGCAAACTGTATTGGAATTGCAAAGATGTAATCTTCTGTATTATATGTGACTGGAACTCTAACAATATTGTGTTGTATTGATTCAGAGCATCGCTCATAGAATGTAATGGGATACTATTTGGAAACTTTACATATAGATTGCTTCTAGATGCGGGCATTTTAGTGAAATATGAACTCTGCCTCGAGAGAAGCATTTCTAGGGTTAGATCTTTCCGTTTCGTATAGTCTTAATCCTGCGTTTCACCAAACGTATTAAATATTCATCGACAATCCTTATTCTCGCTAGTAAGTAAATTCTCTGAGGGTTATAAAATTTGTTATAAAACGAAAATTTGTGTGAGCTTGTAAACAAGATCAGGAGTGATATTCCTGTATATAGTGAGATAAGGTTAAAACTAAATTAAATTGGCAGTCATTGGGTACTGACGACAGAAGTGAAAACTTAAAACTATAAAATAACAGTATTGTTTTTTTTTTAGTTTCAAATTAATCTTAGTATCAAAAATCAAAATTTCATAATTTGGAAATTAAAATTATTAACATTAGTCTGGTTTTCACATCTGTCGGGACTCCGTGCAACAATTATATGCATTTTATATGGCTCATTTAACATATGAGTATAATGAAAACATATGATGGACTGCGCAAGGCCAGTACAAAATAACTTAATTGACATAATAATTATTAATCAAGGTAGTTAAAATAAATACACCCGCCCCGCCACACCCACCTCTGTGGATACACTGAATACTATTAGGAGGTATGGTGCGGTATGCGAGTGCCCAAAAAAGTGCCCAACGGGCCAATAGAAGTTTTCACTTCAAAAAGAAAGAGGATTATTGATAAGTAGGCAAAATATTTAAATAATGGCATGTTTTTTGTGGTGGTCAACAAACTATGTCGAATTTTAAATATTTGTATTTTGCGTAATATACAATAATTATAAAACATTGGCTCATTATAGCTAAAATAAAACAATCTTCGTTTTCCAGTAACTTGGACAGGTCGCGTTCTAAAAACCGCGAAACAAACGGGGTACGCACTTATTGGGGACACAAGTGGGCCTGTCTAACATTTCATAGAGAATTACATTTTAAAACTAATTCCTTGCATCCTAATATAGTTTAGTTGGGATTTTTTTAAATATATCACTTTTAACTAATTCTGGAAGGACCCCGGAATTTCTAAATCTTGTTCTGAATTGTGAAAATACTGCTTAAATAATTGATCTCAATTCAGTTGTTTTAATTTGAGGCGTGGTTAGTTCTGAGTTTAGTTGGTTAGACCAAGTTAAATCTGGGTTAGTCTGGAATACAGCAAGTTCCATCTTGTTCTTTAAACTTTAAACTATGAACATTCATTTTAACATATCACACACCCATTTATAAGTAGTCCAATTTCTACTTTGGGTTAACTCTACTTCAAGGTTTAGTGGTGAAATAGTAGATTCATGTTCAAAAATTAAGGAATTATATCATTTCTGTTTCTGCTCTTAATTTTGTTATTTTTAAATTACAAACAAGTCGAATTGTAAAAATGTAAACAGAACTCATGCACAGATTGTTTTGGAACTAAAAGCCAAATACTGACTTCTAAACTTATACGTTTTAAGTAAGTAACAATTAAAATTCCTATTTGCGTACACATAGTTATTTATTTAAAATTTAATTAAATCTCGGAGGTAAATTTTGTTCGCATAAATTTAAACAAACGGAGATATTGAAAGTGAAATGGAACAAAGAAAGCTCTGCTGAGATAACAGGATTAGTGCGAGTGTGGGAGTTTCAATTCCTCTGGGATTAAGGTTAAAACCATCGCTTGATCTCTGATTGCTAGTACATGTCCCTTCAGGGAAGACTGATTGGAGTTCATCATGAGGTCTGGACGTTTCCGCTTAGAGGCTAACCATTTTATGTTAAAAGTATTATTAATGGGAAATCCGATTGAACAGTCAGACCAACAACTGTCCTGAAATATAACTTGAATTTATTGTTAGGTGTTGGATTATGAGGAGATAGATAATTGATGTCACTAACAATTTTATTGCACTGAAAATAATATGAACTATTGTATGAGTGTTCTTTCAACGAAAGCCTCTCTTTACTTTTATCTATTGACTGTTGCATGCGCCCCACGCTTTTCTTTTTTTAATCTTACAATTATTTTGATAGCTTTTAAAATTTCGCTATCGCACTTTTTCAGGACAACTGTAAGGGGTTAAGAATCTGTATAGGGTTATAAATTTGTATGGAGCTAAGAGAAATTATTTTATACTTCTTAGTCAGTCTTAAAAACGTATTTTATATTTTAAAATATAACTGTATTTTATTTGCTTTTTAGTCTTCAGCTCTGAGCTATGTTTAAAGTATCTAGCTCATCGGGAAGTTAGTTTAAAATCGATTGCAACATTTTTACAGAACAGACAAAGAAACAGACAGAAAAGAAAGCGAGTTAAAATTGAATTGTCATTTAGCTCTTAGTTATTTTGAAAGTTTTAAGTCTCTAGCTCATCGGGAAATTAGTTTAAAATCGATTGCAAAATTTGTACCGAACAAACAGACAAGAAAACGAGTTATGGTAAAATGGGAATTTTAAAGTTTTTAAATGTTTTCATTTCTTGCTGTTTCCAAAATATTTCCTCTTGAATACTCAAGAGCCTCAACTGACAAAGTTTTTTTGAATCACTGAATCTGACGGGAATAAATATTGCTGGCAGGATCTTGTAAGAATTGGTTTACAGAGGATTACTCTAGATCTTACAAAGGTTTAATCAAAGTATCAGATGGCGAAAATAAAATTGACCTATTTCAAGTCCCAGGTGTGTATAAGGGAGCGAATTTGACATCAAACTAATCTCTAATGGAAGACTGAACTTTAACCCTTCTCTCTCGGGATGGCGCTGGAAGTTTGAGCATTTAAATGTATTTAGGTCTTTCAGGCGTTTGAGTTGTTGGTGTGTATATTGTTAAAGTCTTACTTAAAATAACTTACCCTTAATCATGTTTTAGCTATCTACAAAAATTGTTTGAGCTTATTTCTTCCCTAGGACAAACAAAACTAAATTGGAATTAACGTCATTGAGATTCGTTTTAATGAACCATTTTTATTTGGAATCAGACTTCATTAAAAACACGTATATTGTTTACAACAATTGTTGTATAACATTTACAAACACCCGTAAACAAAGTTAACATTTTGCACATTTGTACTTGTCAGCAGATATACAAATTTCGCTTGACGAGTTCCATTAGGTAACACCGTCTGTGTAACGGTGAATCTTGTCTCAGGAAATTAATATGGACTGCTATAGAAGAACAGTACATCAGGGATATAAACCGTTTATAATATAGAAATATTTGTTTAAACATTGTGTACGGTCAACACACATGGTGTAAATGAGTGTAAACTTATAGCAAACTACTAAGTTTAAAAAACGCTTTCAACCTCTTTTCCATACAAAATACCACGAACGATACCACAAAATTATTACAATACAGAATTCGGCATTACAAAACAATACTATCGACACAAATGTATTCAAGCGTTAATTAAACAGAACCAATGAATGTGGACTACACCATTTCATTTTATGTAAGTCGTAGATTGAATAAAAATAATATAAGATTGAGTCTTATTATTTGTTTTTTTTACGAGGATTGAAACCAAAATGCAAAAACTTAACCAAAAAAATATAACTCGATTTTGGTAAAGTTTTGTTTGTAGAGTTATTTTATTACAATTGCGGTGGAATATTAACTTAAACTAACCATTATTATAGTGCAGTACAATTTTATTTTAATGGCACTCGGCCACGGTGTACTTTCCTGAATGATAACGGTAGAAATCGCGGCGCCAAAGCTATGCCAATGTCTAGGTTTGTTTAACTGTCTTTTCAATCCCTCCCCGCTACACCGCTAGCCTATCGTACGCTATCCGAGCCGAGTGCACGGTTAAAAAATTGGACTGTGCATTAGTAGTTCCAAAGATCCCTAGAATGGTAGTTGTCATCTAATTACAAACTTTCGAGTATCAAAAACTAAGAAACTATTTTACAAGCGCCTTTGAACTATTTTAAACAAATCATAGATACAATAACCATAATAATAAATCCTCTAACGTAGCAATATTAGTTTAACAATGTATTAGCACTAATTTCAAATTTTTTAATTCCCTAGTTACGTGCAACTATTACAACCTAAACTACAATTATTTTCGGACATTAGTTTCAAA
>JAGFPH010000034.1:757838-804447 GCA_018207615.1 Philaenus spumarius
GAAATCAAGCAAAGTGTATTTAATAATTCTGTTTTCAATATCGTTTACTTCCATCAGTTTATTGAAAAACGTTATGGCCAGAAAAGTCATTGAAGGAAACCGGAAATTGTAGCTAAATCATTTCCGGTCGTGTGACTCCGCCATGTTTATTGATCTATCAATGTCCCTCTGGGAAGGTGAATATGCAAACAGACTCGGTACTTCGTCTCTGAACAAACTTAGGTTTTAGTTTTGGATCATGAATTTCACTGAATCAGTAGTATTCCATGTTAATTTGTTTTACTTGGTACAGATATCGGCGTGAATCCTGGCACTTGGGCCTCGCCCTGGCGCGATGGACCGGGGGTGTAGGGAAAGTATGTTTACCTCACCTGTAACACATTCACTGCTACGCAAATTTCGTATTTAATAAGCTAGGAGCTGACCTTTTATTTTTTATATTTATAGCCTAAATGAGTAGAAATGACTTTATTTTTTATTTTTGAACCTTTCTACGTAATAACTGTGCGTCGGTCGCTTCTCATAGTGTTCAGTGTCAAGCTCACATATGCGTCCTTAGCTGTGAACGTGTTAAACAGAGATGTGTTTTAGGGTACTGACGTTTTTAGTCAGGTTAGTAGCGGTTTGCTCAAGTGCCAGTGTGTATCTGTAGCATTGCTCGACATCTTACACTTCTAGTTTGCGATACACATAAAACCTACAGGATATCGGAATGTGTTTGAATCGTCTGTATGGCCCAGTTACCTATTTCAAGTTACGCGTTTTTATTGTTTGGTTTATTGTAACAATCTTTCTTTATTTAAAAATACGTTTTATTTAAAACATACATGGACTGAAAACTATAACAGGGAAAATGCAAACTAAATTAAATTCAGGGAATGAATAAGTTAAATTCTACGTGATTTAAATTTATGATCATTTTCTCCTTTTAACCACAAACAAAATAAATCTATTACGTTAAATAATTTATTGAACGTGAAAATCATAAATTCCTATGAATTTTTATAATTAATAGTACAAATAAATTAAATGTATTTCTAAAATCAAGTAATTAAGTGGACAATTTGGATTTGCAATTAAGTTAGCTGTGTCATACTGCACTCCACCTGGGTAAAATAGGTTAAACCTCTCAAGCGTGCTCAGAAACATTTAAGGATATCACTAAATTTAAAATAATGGTTTATTAAATTAAAATCAATTCTTTTTCATATTAAGAGTAATATCCCTTCTTATCATATTGCGCACAAACAGGAATACCATTTGCACTCAATAAAAACGCATTCACCACAATAAGCTACAGGTCGTATTCCCCTATCATACCTTATTCCATTCAGCAGCAGGCAATGAAAATTATGTAAAAGTTTCAGCTCATCTTGCTAAGTAGTTTTTTAGTTAAGTAGTTTAACTACTTAATATCACTTTAATATCATTTTATAAATAATTAATCATTTTTGATAACAATAAATCACTTCACACGATTTTCAATGATTATCCTTTAAAAATACAATATAGGAATATTTCGAACAAAGTGGGACGTAGTCGCGCAAAAACAAAAATGAAGCAACAATGCAATATAACAATACAATTGATTCCTGGCATACAATTTAAAAAACCCTCTTTTCGAGAATCAGTAGTATAATGTGGAAGATTTATTGTCTTCTATTCTGCATTGAGTTTTAGTTATTTCATTAATTATACAAAATCACAGAGTTGGAGAACTATTATTTTATCTCTGGTGCGTTCCATCTAAAGATTATTTAACAAATACGTATAGTTTTTGTCAATTTATTGGAAATTAATTCAGCCGATTGTTTTAAATAAAGTACTTTTTGTAATCGCTTATGGAAGGTGTATCTTTTAATGAGGGTTTATAAATGACCCCAAGAATAAAACAGTACGTAAAATCCGAATATAAAATACAAAAGTATTTTGTGCAAATTTTAAAACTTGCGGTCTTTTTTAAAAATTTACGAAATGGTTTTTCAGACAAAATTGTGTATAGGACCAATAGTGCCCACTCTGTATGCACGGTAAATATAGCGAGCAAATCAATCGGTATTAGACACTTAGTTTCAACTGAAACCCATTATTTCATTAAAGGAACTATAGAAAATATATACTTTTCCAATCCTAGTTCTCCAAAAGGCATATTTTGTGGGTTGGAAGTAGTTTACTCTGGTTGTGGTCTGCTTGTTTCAGGTTTTTATGTTACTCCTTTTTAGTTAAATTTTATATTTGATATGAAGTATAAACTGATTCGATTGCTCGCTTGCTATACGTACCTTACGGACGTGGTATGTTACACCCTATATCCGAAAAACAAATTGTATTTTTTTTAAGAGCTTAAGTAGAAACTACATATTAAATACGTCATTTTCGACAGCATTCTGTAAGTTTTAATTGAAATGAAACTTATATTTTTTATTGTAAAAATTTCAAACAAATAGCTTGTAATCGCTAATTTTTATTCAGGGCAACCAGTAGAAAAGTCGTTTTTGGGTGTTGAGGACGAACATTTATTTAGCAATTCTTTATTCCGGCATTGCATGAAATGGGCTGTACGAACACTATTGTCATCGTTGAATCGCTCTCGCTAGTTACTTTTCCACCACAGGTCCAGTTCGATGGCCGCACGTGTCTCATCCATCCAAACATTTATAAATTCAATATAACATATATATATACCGGGTGCAATGTTCATAAAGTCCTCCCCCTTTAACTTTGGAATACGTAGAAATAAATAAATGAGCTTCGGGGTATCTTTGTATGACAACGGGAAATGAATTTTGGTGTAACCGACCCCCCTATCTTAAAACGGGGGGTTGAGAGGGTAATTCAAAAATCTTAAATACAAACCCCCATCAAGTGATACCTCATTTTAAAGGGCTTGATAAATGAAGAAGAATGGCACAAACTAGAGGTCTCTATCTTAACCCTATAGAAAATGGCGGCCTGTCATGTATTTAAGATTTAAATTAATAAATTAATAAATTTGTGTTTCTTACCGTCATCGTTATCCAATTCTTTCTTTAAGAAACGAGCTACAGCTGTTTCGCGATTTATCGCATTTTCAAACACTGTACACGAAACACATTAAAATATAAAACACACACAGTTCACACACGATAATTCTACGCCCATTGGGACGTCGTCAAAAATAAAATAGCACACAAAATACACAAAACGTCTGACATGTTTAAAACTTGTTGGCCAACAGAATACATTACAATTAATTATTTAAAATGTTGGACAGCTGATAATCAGGGTTGCCAACTGCGAAGAACAGATTATCCCTACAACTAATTCCATACAGCCGACTTGATTATTTCTTCATATATTGGGTTTGCTGTAAAATTTACTTGGGAATTTAAAATTTTGGTTGGTTCTTTTCTTAAGCTGTTATAAATTTCTATTTCTTCTAATCTGTCCATATGTTTACCTTTTCTACAGGTGTGTACAATTTCCAGGCTATTGATGTCACTGTATTTGTGGTCAGTATTAACTATGTGGTCGGCGTACAGGGAGTTCGTCGGATATTTATTGAGGGATTTTATATGCTCTTTATATCTTTTCGCAAAGCTGCGTCCTGTTTGGCCTATGTAAAATGATTCGCATTCGCCACACTTAAGTTTGTAAACGCCAGTCTTGTCCAAAGCTGGGATGATAGGAGCCTTTGTATTATTAAGGGGATTCGCCACTATTAAAAGCCATTTTTTTGAATTTTTTTCATTTTTTTTATTATTATTTTTTCTTAATATACATACTTTTGTGAGTGTGTGTACAAAATTTTAGGTCATTCTAATCATTATTTCATATGTAAAGAAATTAAATAAAAAGTTACTACATTTTGCGGTTTTTCGTTTTTTTGACAAAAGTTTTATTTTACATACAAGTTTGTTCACAAAACTTTTTGACAAAAATTCAAAAAGTTTAGAAGACTTGTAAAAGCTGCCCAACTAGCTGAAGAAGAAAAAAGGAGGGCCAATGAAGGACTCACATATGGAGCAGGAGAATTCTAGAGTGTAAGTCCAGTTCAACTCAGTGTCTTGACTTTGATCGTTGTTTCCCGCAAGATTGGTTTTACAGTGTCTGGTTGTACATAAATTTGAATAAATATTAAAGTATTGCACCTAGGCCTTTGAAATTTTTACCACTTATTTGTCAATATAAATAGAAGATTTTTGAAAATGGAAAACAGTCTAACTTAAAAATAAAACAAAATAAAAATAAATATGTAAATATACATAGAAAAATTATTTTTACCTATGTTTGGTGCTTTATAACATTTTTTCTGGAACTGATATTGCAATTTCCATTTACAAAAAGTTTCTATACCTCAAATTCTACAAAATAAAAAAATAAGATTCCAATTAGTTGAAAAAACGAAAAAGTTATTCAAAATTTTAAAATAACCCGAAAAACGTTAAAAAATCCCCAAAACCTGAAATAAAAATACATATATGGTAAAAAAAAAAAATGTTTCTCCAAAAACCCACTTATTTACTTGTATTAAACCATATAAAAATAATTACAAAGTTAAAAATATAAAAATTAAAAAAAAACCTCTTAATAGTGGCGAATCCCCTTAACTGAGAGTTGTTTTTTGAGACTGTTATTAGGTTTGAATGCTACAGTATAACCTTGTTTACTAAAGGTGCTGTGGGCTATTGTTTCAGCAAGTTTGTTATACTCTAAAGATACATACTTCTTGTCGATAGGTTTCTTAATCACGTCCGACCTGCTTTTAAGCTTTCGGTGTAATTTATCGATGATATCTATACTGTAACCATTTTCCTGCGCAATGAATTTAATAGTGTTAAATTCAATGTCATAGTTCTCCTTGTTCAGTGGTGTATTCAAAAGTCTGTGTACCATGGAATTAAAAGCGGCCATTTTATGTGAGTTGGGGTGATTAGAGCTGGAATGTATCACTTGATCAGTATAGGTTGGTTTACGGTATATATTGAAACTGTGGTTTGAGTTTGTTCTTGTAACTGTCAAGTCTAAAAAATTAATGCTTTTATTGTCTTCTATCTCGGAGGTAAACTGTAAGTTAGTGTGCACTGAGTTAAGGTATTTGTTAAAAATTTCAATTTGTCTACTGTTGCCTTTGAACAAACACAGAACGTCATCAACATACCTGTGCCAATAGATAAGTTTCGAACGATGTGCGTTTTTGTCCGACGAAACAAAACTATCTTCGAAGTTGTCCAAAAACACTTCTCAAAATCCCCGCTGGTTCCATGTTGACTTCATGCGATATCGTTAACTTATTCACGAACGTACCAGTTAACGAGACTATTAAGATCCTGGAGAATAATATTAAGTCAAACAACACCTTGACCGCAGTCGAATTGGAGGAACTCGTGCGATTACTGAGAATAGTACTGGGCCAGAACTATTTTATGTTCGATAATAAATATTACCTACACAACAGCGGCCTAGCTATGGGTAGCCCTCTATCTCCCATATTAGCTGAAGTGTTTTTGGACAACTTCGAAGAAATCATTTTACATAGGCCAAACAGGACGCAGCTTTGCGAAAAGATATAAAGAGCATATAAAATCCCTCAATAAATATCCGACGAACTCCCTGTACGCCGACCACATAGTTAATACTGACCACAAATACAGTGACATCAATAGCCTGGAAATTGTACACACCTGTAGAAAAGGTAAACATATGGACAGATTAGAAGAAATAGAAATTTATAACAGCTTAAGAAAAGAACCAACCAAAATTTTAAATTCCCAAGTAAATTTTACAGCAAACCCAATATATGAAGAAATAATCAAGTCGGCTGTATGGAATTAGTTGTAGGGATAATCTGTTCTTCGCAGTTGGCAACCCTGATTATCAGCTGTCCAACATTTTAAATAATTAATTGTAATGTATTCTGTTGGCCAACAAGTTTTAAACATGTCGAACGTTTTGTGTATTTTTGTGTGCTATTTTATTTTTGACGACGTCCCAATGGGCGTAGAATTATCGTGTGTGAACTGTGTGTGTTTTATATTTTAATGTGTTTCGTGTACAGTGTTTGAAAATGCGATAAATCGCGAAACAGCTGTAGCACGTTTCTTAAAGAAAGAATTGGATAACGATGACGGTAAGAAACACAAATTTATTAATTTGAATTACGTTATCCGTAGCTAAATAACTTCAAAATTTAAGATTTGTTGAATTACTCTCGCAACTCCCCATTTTGGGTTAAGGGGTGAAATGTTCGGTTACACCAAAATTCATCTCCCTTTGTCATATAAAGATACCCCGAAGCTCATTTATTTATATTTATGGTATTTACCTTTTTTTGGTCTGTTTAAATAATCCTATTTGATAGGATTATTTAAACAGACCAAAAAAAGGTAAATACCATAAATATATTTAGAATAATCCAGAGGCTTGGAATAAAATAAATAACATTTATTTATTTCTACTTTTTCCAAAGTTAAGGAGAGGGGACTTTATGAACACCCGGTATATATATATATAAACACATTGCATGTATCCCTACACCACAAAATTAAATTGAGTCCTCTTATTACCTCAATGTCTTCCATTGTACTTCCAATTAAATCAATATTTTTGTTGCAAGATAAATCCCCTTCGCACTAGTTTATTATTGGAGTACCATCGTCTAGAATTAATCGTCTAGTACTGTAGATGAAATAAAACAATAACACACAATCTCACAACAAATACGTTTAATAAATCAAACGCGTTTCAACGACAAAGTCGCCATCCTCAGTGATAAAGCTACAAAAGCCAAAGTACAACTGAACTAGCACAGCTCCATGCCCCGTATTTATACAAACTGCAAGGGGCGTGGCACAAGATCTCATTACACTAGTAGGCGCCAACCAATGCCTACGTTATCACAACACAATATACTTACTAACAAAATATATAACATAATGAAGCATAATACATCTAATACAAATAAAAAATATAAACAATATAACACATTACATTAATATAGAATTAAATATAACATAAAGAAGCTGAGCTGAAACGCGTTTGATTTATTAAACGTATTTGTTGTGAGATTGTGTGTTATTGTTTTATTTCATCTATATTGTTCTCACAAGTCCAGCTCATTATTTACTTATAAGTCTAGTACTATACTGATTTACGGTTTATGTAGTGTTGGTGAATCGGTTTATAATTTTTCTAAACCGAACATGGCATTACCGGTACTTACCTCATAGAAGGTGACACTATTTTTTTTTAGTTGACTAAGAATCATTAAACAAAGGTTTACTGCGGATAAAAACACGTGAACAAAGTGTCACAGAACAAAATTGACCTATTACAAGTCCCAGGTGTGTACAAGGGAACAACTTTAATATCAAACTAATCTCTAATGGAAGACTGAACTTTAACTCTTCTCCCTGGAGACGCCGCTGGAAGTTTGAACGTTTTAATTTATTTTAAGTTCTTCCAAGCGTATAAGCCGCTGGTCTGCACATGTTTAGGCCTTCCAGTTAAATAGATTCTCCACACATCGGTTGGTTCGTATTTAAAGTGGGTAAAATAGTAGTTTTCGTTTCGTAGTTTTATAATAATTAGGTGCTTATTTTAAATTCAAACAAATATACTGACCCAACTTACTGCAGGATGCTACAGTTTTTTGCAAAACTATTTCCTATTAATTACAAGATCTACACATAATCTTCAGCCTTTAGGCCGGTTTCACACTGAAAGAGACAAACTGTCATCAAATCTGTCTACAACAAATCCGGTTTTTTCAGTCTTCAAAATGTGTTCAATTGATGAAGATTATATTTCTTTTGTGGGCTATTTGTTTATAAACTTACAAGAGAAAGGGAACGAAAATCATCGCAATTGGGAAGTTCCATGGAATAGGAGCGGACTTCAGTGGTTTTATAAACGAATTATCTATTGGGTTTGACTGGAGAAAGTTTGGTAAAAATGACAACAAATTTCAGAAAACCACCAGAAGAAAGGGCATATGATTATTTGTAATTATTCTAAAAGAAAACATAATAATATATAACAAACTAACAAAAAGAGGAAGATCTCCATTTTGTAGGTTTTTCCAAGTACAGTATTTTAAAATAACTTACAAAACGAGGAAGCACAATGTCTATTTCAGTGGTATCACCAAGTTTACTATTTTAACACATTTTGCAAAATGAGGTAATAATATGACCATTTCAGTATTATTACCAAAAATACATTTTTAATTTCTCCCCCCAATACGTAGTATATGAAGAAAGTATTGTTTTCGTCCAAATTTTTGAATTTGAAATTTTAGTGGAATAATTATCTGTTTAGGTGCTCCCTGAACCCCCAAAAATTGTGTAGTGAAATTATCTGTGTTGGTGCTCCCTGAAACCAAAACTATTTTGAGTGGAATTATTTGTTTTGGTGCTCCCTGAACCCAAAAAAGTGTTTTTTTGGTGATGTCTGTCCGTGTGTCTGTTAGGATGTGTACAGAGTTGGAGACCATACCAACAGTCCGATTTTGATGAAATTTTTATGTAGGTGTAGTTCTAGAATATCTCCAGCGTTTTTTCCCCATTTTTTCAAATGTTTGATTTTCAAGGATTTTTACCCCCCAAAAATGGCCAAAAATCGAGAAAAATATAAATTTCTCAAAAACGGCTCTAACGATTTTGATAAAATTTGGCTTGTTTGTAGCCCTTAATGTACCCTAAGGCCATATGCAAAAAACCGCATTTTTCTAAAAAATCTGGATAAAAAAAAAAAAATAGGTGGTTGGGGGGGGGGGGGGTTGGCCAAAAAGGAGGTTGTTTTTCAAAAAATTTCAAAACCTTTTTTCATGCATTTATATACAGGCCTAATTGACATGTTTGGTGCAAATTTGTTCGAAATCGATCGATTAGTTTTAATAATAATATTATTATAATATAATACGGGTGTGTGTTACATGCATCTAATATTTTCCATGGTATCCTACTTTTGCAACTCTAAATAAACACTTCCTATGCTTGGGAAGTTATAAAGTTTCAACTGGGAGAAAGTATGTGGCAGTTATCTGGTACCGTTTATTTAAACATAACTTAGAAAATGATGAAGCACAATGTCCATTTCAATTATTTAGTTTTTTATATGTAATTATAGGCCTACCCTAAAATGATTGTTAGTATGTTTAATTTATTTTACCTGCCTTAATGGCAATACAAACACATAATTATGTTTTGCGCAAATTTATGGCACAGTACCTTTCGAATGATGTAAGTTTATTTGCTCTTCTTTTATAATAAATACTAAAAAATTCTTGCAAAATGTTTGATGTTTACTTATTAATTTCAAATAAAAATACTACAATTGAACGCAAATTGTTTTGTATATTAACGAAAACAAATTTTTAAATATAAACTATATGTTGTTGATGGATGTCTGTAGGCCTAAACACCTATGATCGTGGTGTGACTTCATCTTTGGGTTATATAATGCAGCCCTTTCTTGAACAACCCACCACCCACGAGTTTGTCTGCATCGAGTTCCATCTTCAATACAAACACGACACAAACTAATTTTCAATCACGTAAGGATTCGTTGGAATAAATCTGAGCATGCACACAAGACGAACAGACGAGCTTCTGTCTCCTCGTGTCTCCTCGCAACATTTTGTCGCGTCTCCTTCTATGTGAAATGCATTGGATCAAGCACCGGGAGACAATTTGTCGCGTCTCTTCGTGTTTTGTCTCCTCCAGTGTGAAACCGGCCTTACCTTTTCCTTCACAATATCTTCTTGTTCATTTATTTTTTCCGGTGTTGCTGCTACTGTCTTCCCTGTTTACTACTTTTTTTGTTGGAATGTCAGCTTTGAAAGAAAAAATATGATCATACGGGCTGATCTTTAGGATCTTTTAGATATCTTATATAGAGGAAATTCTTACCGGAAAGCATCACATTTAAACCCTCAATTAATTGTAATGTATTTACTTTTATTTTGTACTAGTAGAAATAAAATATAAACAAGATCTTTGCTATTTAATAAATCTAAAATGTAAGTAATTACATTTTGAATCTATTATTCTACTAGGGGAAACCTCCGTAGGCCTACTGACTTTGCTCGTTCATTAAATTGTGATAAATTGTAATTTAATTTCACTTATAATTAATTGAAGTAATATAAACTTTAAAACTTAGAGTAAAATACACACACTAAAACTATTCAAATGGGTTTTATATTTTGTAGCATCTTTTAGGCAATTTATAATTGGCAAAGTACCCAAAATGTACGCATATTTTAAATAAATTATAATGCGTAGTTTCAGGCCTTTCCCTGGGCCTAAACTAATTTCTTTTTTAACATTGTATAGTAAGCCTACAAGTTTAGTAGTTATTTTAGTTAATTTCATTAATTCATTTTTTATAAGTTAAAACAAAATCATTTCCATATCAAATTAGCAAACGGTATTTATGAACATTTTATGTTATGATAAGGATTTAATTCATCTTATCCTTGTGATTTAGTTTAACACGTTGTTAACTGCTTCGTGGCTATTTCGAAACTGATGTAATAATCAGCTGTGTAATATTTATTCGTTGCCATAGCAAGTAATATACACCCAAACTTACTGTTCCCATAAGAAAAAATGTTGTTTTGTGTGGAATAACTTATTATCAGTGCAGGGATCTTCTTGGGTATTATAATTATATAGGACTCACTATAGGAAACAGATTTTTTATAAAATGGAGGAACGGATAAAAAATGTGTTCCTCTACTGGGTAACTTTTTGTAACAGGGTAGAGTTTATTAGTTGGTAACGGAATATTCTCATATCTGAATCGTTGTTGTACTCAAATATTTTCCGATGTACAGCATTTAAAATTTAACATTAAATTTCCGTAAGAACATTTTTTGCGTAACTCCCTCTCCTGGATATTTTTTTGTATGGGTTCCTTCTAAAATCTCCAGTGTTTGTTCAGTCTACCAGTCTCCTGAATTTTGGTTATTTCTTTAAGTTTGTTTCAAACTCATAAGATGACGTAACCAATTCTGCATAATTACTTTTATCTTATTTACAGAATAGTTGTGGTAATGGTACTTCTCACAGGTTCTAAGTTAGTTCACAAAATGATGATTTCTTACTCTGCTCCACTATCATAAGAGCAGGTTTTCTACACTTTTAAGTCGACAAACACTAATATCGCTAAAGATTTACTTTTCTACTCATATTTCATCTTCTTCTCCCGGATAAGAACAGAGAACCTCAAGCTTAGTCAGGAATGCTACCCCTAAGCTACAAACTCGTTATCTCTTGTGTGACA
Source organism: Philaenus spumarius (assembly GCA_018207615.1). Taxonomy (NCBI): domain Eukaryota; kingdom Metazoa; phylum Arthropoda; class Insecta; order Hemiptera; family Aphrophoridae; genus Philaenus; species Philaenus spumarius. The sequence goes on from JAGFPH010000034.1 coordinate 769,107, forward strand.
TCAGGATTTGAAATCGTATAATAATATTTATGTGATAATTATTATTATCTCAGATCATCATTGCCTGATCTGTGGTCCCATAGATTATAAAAACCTTAGTTATGCCTAAAACTAGAAACAAAGATACACACATTTAAACTAAACAGAGCCAAAGTAATATTGTTAAATACTAAATTAACAGTTCATATTAAAGCCTAAAAACTTAAAACTGATTAACAAGCATGGTAATTGGTAATACGAAAAATCATAAACTAAAACTACAAAAATAGCAAATAATAAAAACACAAAATAACCTATCAATTTATAAAATAAAACAGCGTCTCTTCTTCAACTTTGTACTGCTGTTATAAAATCCTTATATATTATTTCTCAAAGGTGTTTTTTTGTTGCTAAGCGATATCTCCCTTAATTCTTCATCAAATTCAAGCATCATTTTAAAGCTTATGTTCCCCGCTATTGGCGAAAAATAGTCAAACCGCTTAAAATTCATATTTTCATTACAAAAATGTTTTAAAAAACTTTTATATTATACTTCATATGGTTCCTAATGAAACATCTATTAACAATCTGTTTAACTAACATGGCAGCTGTTAGTTCAATTGTTTAAATTTCACATGCAAGTGTAATCTATCACGCAAATCAATCAAATTAAATCATCGTAAAGCGTTATACATTTTTATAAACCAACTTAAATAAATAAACGTAATTAACTGAATTAAATCAACGTATTAAATCAGGTAAGTGTAGGCCTACTCCTAACTTGTGAAAGTCGCACGGTTCAGCTCGCCATAATATTAAGGTGAATTTGTAAGGTGAACGGTTGATTGACTCGTTCTTGAGATAATGCAGTTTCAATTACTTCCACACTCAACCTTTACTTTATATTGCCCCAAATACTGTGACACACATCTGTTTGTTTTGAACACATCTACGAAACAGGATGATATATATACTAGGTATAAAACGTCACGGAAAGTAGGCCTACTTCGAATGTGTTATTCGAGCAGAAAACTTTAACAAATTTGAAATAATGTAGAATGTCTCTTCGCAATAACATAGCTCCCAATGTGTAAATGAAAAGTAAAGTGGTTTCCTGAAAATAATTTCACAATTACTTTAAATAATATACGTGTTATTATCGTACAATTAGCTTATCGTTGGAAACGTGTCACGGGTGTTTTAGTCTTTTCTTATTTTTGATCAAAATCATATACACCTTTTAGATCTAACAATGAGTTGTATGCTATTGGATTATTAGTTAAATGTTGATTTTTCTTAACCCTTTGATTTTATGCTAGAAAGTATAATGAAGACGGATTGAGCATCCGTATAGCACTGATAATTTGATTGACAGTAACGAGGCTCGAACCTACAACAACCTGCATTGGAGGTTCGAATTGTAACAGACTGCGATTCTGCTTCCCCGGATAAATGTTTAATGAAATAAATAAGGATCAAATAAAATTAGTGACTTTTACAAAGGACTGCGAGTTTATACTATATTATAGTTAGATGAGAAATTTTTGTATAGGTAAAATCCTTCTATATACTTTGAAATTCGTATCTTTACAATTTAAGAGATCAAGGCGGTAATTATGGCTATTATAGATACGTTGATTAAGTTTTTACTATGAAGACTACTTATTTTTACGACATTATCAGTGAGTTCAAGAAAATAGGTTTACAACATTCTATGTTTAGTTAGCGTGGGTTCAGAGATTTTTGCAATATTAAAGGCCGAGGAAAGTAGAATAGTTAACTTTGAGATATGATGCCGATGGCAATGGCCAGACAAAAGGAATAAGGCCGTCATGTTGAAGATATATGAGGTGTATCGTGGAAATGAGAAGAAGAGAAAACCGAAAAGAAAATGTATGCTTTACTTCAGGAGAGTACACCGTATAGAAGAGTAATTACAATAAGAAGTGCTGTAAAATTACAACGATGAAAACTATTTGAGAAGTAGTTTGCCGAAGGAGTTGTGTAATGGACAGTTCTTGCCTAAACTTAGACAAAGTCTTATCATAGTATAAATTTTGTAGGCCTCGTATTTATAAATTTAAAGGAGTAAAATTTAGCTTATTATATACATACATGTTTAGATTTAAAATATTTATTTCCCATTAATTTGTATTATTCATCTTTTAACGAACAATTCGTATTTCATATTTCTCACAATTCAGACTACACTTATCCATGAAAGTGCTGAGAATATTAGATACTTAAAATGAAAATAAAAAAATATGAAAATGCTCAATTATTGCAATCGTTGGATGTAGATTCATTCTTTCAAATTTGTTTATAGAAAGTAGACAGGAGCAGTCAGATCATGGGAGTGGGATGGCCAATTAAAAGAACGAGTGATCAGATGACGAGAAAATATTTGTCGGAGTAAAGCCGTACTTTTGAAGCGTCTCTTAATAATAATTAATACAAATGTTCGCTTCATCTAACATTAGAAAATGCTTGAGCAACTCGTGATCTTGCTCCATCCTTTCTGTAATGGTTTCTAATAGTAGTTTTCTAATACTAGGAGACTTTATACCTTATGTAGGTTTTATCGACGTCCTGAACCACGAACGAAAGTTTGGCTGCCATTAGCAGTCAACGATCGTTGTGACAGTTGTAATGTTCTTGCTGAACAGCTGAGGCTTGTACTGCATAAACACGTTACGGGTTCTCTGATATAGACTTTTGTTTCGTCATCCTGTATATTTAAAAAATGTACGATAGAAATGGTGCCAAAATGTACAAATAATGACTGCATAAACAAAATTAGTTACATTTATATACCTAAGGTTCTTTCATGGGCGCCCATATGACATTTTCGGTGGGGGGGAGGGGCTGACACGTTCACTGCTAAGGACGCTCATGTGGGCTTGACGACACTGAACATTATGAGAAGCGGCCGACGCACAGTGCATTGTGTGTTTCGCACGCCAACGGTATGGGGAGTATTTTCAATAGATAAAGCATTGCGTGCTTCGCACGCCAACCCCCATATTGGGAGTATTTTCAATACACAGTGCTTTGTGTGCTTCGCACGCCAACCCCCATATTGGGAGTATTTTCAATACACAATGCATTGCGTCCTTCTCACGCCAACCCCCGTATTGGAAATATTTTCAACCCACAGTGCACTGCGTGATTCGCACGCCAACCCTCGTATTGGGACTTTTTTCAATACACAATGCATTGCGTGCTTCGCACGCCAACCCCCGTATTGGAAGTATTTTCAATACACAGAGCATTGTAGGTCATGCTTGAACTCTTCTATAAAAAATAAAATAAGTATATGTAAAATAAAACGGCACATACATTTAAAACATATTTTAGTACTAACCTCTTTAAAGAAAATTACCTGACTATAATTAATAGTGTACATATTTTCCTTTTCACAATGCCCATTTCATTGGTAGCATGCATGTATTTTATATCGTGATTCGATTGTGTTACGCGAGATTTCATTCGAATACCCACGCAAAATGTGCTTAACGGGCCATAAGAAGTTTTGACTTCAAAAAGGCTTCGAACACTTTTCTAGCGTCATAACTGTAACCTTTTAAAATAGAGCGTTATTTTTTGATAATGTAAAATAAACAAAAAAAATATTGAATTGGTACTGTACGTATGCAGAAACGCGATACGTTTGGCCTGGTTTAAACAAACTAACTGTGCTATCTATTTAATAAATGGATCTTAAATACTGTTGTGGTTGTTTAAGCATTGATTTCTGTCGTATTTTGTTGAGTAAATCATTTTTGTGTGAAATAGTAATAATATTTATCTTGATACTGTGAGTAAAAATGGGAATAATCCTCGTCGCAAAGAAATTAGACACAGACGTTATATTAAAGCGCAGTTCGTTTTTAGTATGTGCTTAACACCTGTTATTTTTCACAGAAACTGAGTTTCAAATACGTCCCATGTTCAGGAAATAAATACAAAGCTTTCCAGACAAATGTGTTTCCTCTAAAGGACTAAAATTTTATTGTCAGATGGTGTAGCTCGATTTCTAATTAAAACCTTTCAGCAGTGTTCTTGTTTTTTACTAACCAATATTAAATTAATTAACTGCTCATCTGATATTGTTTTCAGTTGTTATTTACAACTTACTATCCACGACAAACATGCCGATTTTGATTTTAACTAAACAATGTGTATCAAAAAATAAATCTAAAGATCCAAAACCATGTTTGTAGATTCTTATTTGATCTATTTACCATTAGAGAGTGTACTATGTGTGTGCAGTTACATGAAACTGCTCTCTGTTGTATCGTGTAAGATATGAAAGTATTTTTTAAACATTCTTGTAAAGGAAATTGTGAGCATCTGGTTAGACGTATAGAAAGATGAGATGGTTCATTTTAAATGTATTGAGCGAGAGGGCCGGGGAAAATAAAAGTTTTTGTTAATAAAACATTTGTATACACACTAAGTTAAAGAGAAACACCAAACATTGAACATACGGATGTACTGCGCATGTGTCAATTTTATAAAATGAATACTTTAGGTTTTCTGCTATTTATGATACTACCAACAGCTGATTTTATACTTTAAACAATTGTTTTATTATTTTTATGTAAGGTTTGTGTAACAGTAGCCCTAAGTCATGCTGCTAGTTTAAAAAAATCTTTATTAAAACTAATTTTATATCTTAAACTTAACAATTTGATTTAGCCATTTAATATCATTCACCATCTTAGGTTATGATAAATCTAACACCTTTATTCATAATAAATTATAAAATTTGTGTTTGGGGTTTCACCTAGTATTTTTATTTTACAATACATTGCAATGTAGTTTAATACATTTTTTAATATTTAAGTTAATATACCCGATGAGGTATTCCATCAATTTACTAATTAACTAAATGAAGCACGTTGTACAAATTAATTATAAATCTAATTACTACTTTTATCATTAGTGACCAAATCACAAGTATTTAGATTTATTATAAATTATCATATATTTTAGTCGAGCTTATATGTGTTAGTATTTACATTTCATAATCCACGAGTCGCTGACGATGTTCCGTCTAAGTGGACAGATTTGATCCAGTGTCTGTCTGTCGACATTTCTGTAATCACGCATATCTTCTGTTACAATTAGAATGTTATAAAAGTAGGCCTATACTTTTGTTTTAGTTGGAGGTGATTATAAGGTCGTTGAATTTGGAAGGTGTGGAAGTTAAAAAAGCGTACCGAATCGTGACCAAACATGCAAACTTTCTTTGTTATTAGCCCTCAGCCCTCTGATCTGTTACAGTGTACTTCAAACATAAAATGTTTATTGTAATATAGAATATTTTGGTCAATAGATTGATTATTTAAATTAAATACTGTACGTTGAAAATAGTTTTGATAATTGATGTTTCTACATACATATTGTGAGGTTTTGTATGGTATGCACGTGACTACACGTATATACATTTACAAATACACGACTGTACAAATTTGAATAATATTAATTGACTTTTGAAGTGAAAACTCTATAGGCGCACCGCCTAAATTTTGGTAAATCGGATTTTAACGTCACGCATTTTTCCGTCAAGCTCCACTGTATGTAGTACACATGTGTATATAGCAGAGTATATAGTTTACTTGGTAATATCTCTGAAATAGACATTGTACTTCTTCATTTTTTAAAGTTTTGTTAAAATAGTTTACTTACTAATACATCTGAAATGGAAATTGTGCTTCCTCATTTTGTAAGTCGTGTTATTTTTATTTTGTTACATTTAAAATTGAAATCTATAAAATTTTAAACAACATAAACAAGATCGATTATATTAATGACAGTTTTCACTTCTGTCGGCAGTCCCACGACTGCTTTCTTTTGTTGAACACGACCTTTAACACATATTTTAGCTTAAATTGTTGATTTTCATAGCGGATTTTTTGCACAATTAGTTCCAAAAAAAAAAGTGAAGATTTAAAATGTGTCTCGTTTCAATTTACGTCTTTTTAAAATTATTTTATGTATTTCTTTTGATGTTTTATGTTTGATGTTTTTGTCGCTTCAAATACATCGATTCAGGTTTATTTTGAATATCGCTAATAATTATTTTTGAAAATTTAATATTATTAATGTTAACAAAACAAAAACAAAAATTATGGGCTTAAGACCACACAGTAGAAATGTAAACTTTTTAACACTACTTACGAAATGAGGAAGCTCAATGTACATTTTTAACACAACTTACGAATGAGGAAGCACAATGTCCATTTTTAACACAACTCACGAAATGAGGAAGCACAATATCCATTTCAGAGGTTTTACCATTTTAACTATACATTGTGTTAACATTAATGGGTTAAGCCCATGACGTTGGACAATCTGTTACATTTATATACCCAACTCAAATATACTAAACTAGCAATGCGTTCGTGGCCTAACCGGCTAAGGCGCTATAGACTATGCTTGTTCGAATCTCGGCAAGACCAAAACTGTTGTCAAACTGACGGAATAGAGCGTTTCAGGAAATGCGTGACAGTAAATTCCGATTCATCCGCCAGCAAACATAGCGCCGAGGTGCATGTTTACACTTCAATAAAATAATTTAATTATTTCAGTCCGGGTAGTATTACTTCTTTTATGATTAGGAGGATATCCTATTTTGTTTCTGACAAGTGCGTCATCCCAGTATACAATGCGTTTTCTTCACAATCGTCCTGTCTTTGTATCCTACGTTTGTCAATAATTCTGTTTAGTCCCTAGGAACCTTTGGTAAAAATGTCGAAGTGGTTTAGAGTTTCACAGACAGACGGATCCGACATTTACTCAAGTGGATGTCTTTGATTCCACATGGGAAAAGAAACTCGTGCCAACGCCAAACATCTTGCAAGGAATGTGACAGTTTGCTGCTGAGCATGCGCACTCGGCGTTTGAGAAAAAATCAATATACTCATGCTCGTACTGCGTAAAGTCTCGCGGCGTTTTACCTGTTGTAAACGTTTTATTTCAGCGTGTTTTGTAATCTCTTGAAAGGCCTCTGATAGGTTGTAAAGCATTTTATGTTATAATAAATCAGTTTATGACACATAAATCAAGCAGTAACCAGTTTGGTGTTTTCCTTCTAGGTAATAATTGCTAGTATCAAGCTCGGGAAAAGTACGTGTTGAACATTGGAGTATATTAAACACTGCTTGCGAATTATCTTGCTCGTGTAGGTCGGGACAATACAGCTAAAAGATATTTTTAGTCAGATTTCTAATTGTAATTATTATAATAGTATCATGTTTAAATAAACAATGGAACATTTTATATGTTTATTTACACCCTAAAATATATATGTTGGACTATTTCAGGACTAAGCAACAGATAAACCTTATATACATACAGCGAAGAAAAGTTTCAAACTACTTTGAATCTCAAATCTCGTGACTTTGTGTCAACAAAATGTAGATGCGAAACCAGTATTCCCTAAATAAATTTGTTTTTGCTTTTTTACGTATGAGAAAGTATCATCTCTTTGTTTTATTTATTTTTTACGTTCTTAATTTAAAAGTTCCTCCACCCTGAAAACTGCATCATGAAAGAAAGGGTGTAAACTGAACAAAATACGACCAGGCTCATTGGGCACACAAATGAGCATGACGAAATTGTAAAGTTACATATATCTTATTTTCTAAAGCGAGAGATAATTGTATGTCTGCTAAATGGATCTGGAATCTCCGTCTAAGGATTTTTGATTTTTTGATTTTATATGGGGCTTTTGGCCACGAGAAATCGATTGGAAATGGTCACCAGTCTGGGAAAATTCGTTTTCTACGTCTTTTTATTAAATTAAAAAGTGAAATTTGTCCATTTTAAACAATACAAAGCACAGCTGATGCAAATGTTTTCAATGCCATTACAATAATCATCTGTTTTCTTTTAAACTGTATTTTATTAGAGGTAAGCCTAATGTTGTATCTATTTATAGTTACCATGGCAACGAATACTTCTGCTAAATAAACATACCCTTTATTTAGTTGTTTAATGTTATAGGCCTAACCTAAACGATGTTCACGGAAATTTGCAATAATAGTTATTGACGTGAGCGAACTAGGCCCTGCTTATAATCGAGCTTTAGCTCGGTCTCCTGGTACTAAACATATAAACGTACTGTAATTTATTAAAAACAATTAAATTTCTTCTTTTAAAATCTGTCATTATATTTGAATAATAAATTCGAACCTTCGTAGCGAAAAATGTCTTCCTGCCGTAAACTATAAACGTATTTGTCTGCTTCGTTAACGCTTTTTGTAACGTATTTTTGTAAATATATTTAATTTACTCCATACTAATATAATGAGTTGTTATGTTGAAATCTTCTAGTCACGTGTTTTGGAAAATGCGCGCGCAACCAACTCTATTGACTTTTTTCTCAATGATTTTTAACAGTGATTTTAAACTTTTGCGGGAACAAACTAAAACTTACCAGGTTTTAAATATTTTGAAATTATTTACACAAAACATATCTGTTATTTTAGAAACGATGGGTTTTTAATTTTTTCGTTTATTTCAACTTATTTTAAATTTTTTATTTTTTGCGATTTTACAATATTTTTCTTTTTACAAACGTGTTCCGGGGGACCATGATGGGTGCTAATTTACTACTCCCGACCTTAGGTTTACCATAAAGTTCACTGCAGTAGCTCATCTTTCCTAAGGAAATTCGCATATAACAACATACACAGTATATTATTGAATGGGTTAAGTCAATCTTGTTAGTTGTTAATCTATAATAATTGAATGATACCGTTTTATCAAAATTGCTAAATGTAATTTATGTATATAGTTGTTTTTGCTTACAAGATAAAATTAACTTGTGTTCTCATAGTACGACTTAATACAAAATTACTGGTGGAAGTTCCAAATGTTCAATTGAATTTATCATTGCACTCATATTTTCCACTGTCATATCTAATCCACCGCTTTAAAACTTTTTAATCATAACTATTTATTTAGTCGTTGTGACAGTTGTAAAGTTCTTGCTGAACAGCTAAGGCTTGTGCTGCATGAACAGTTACGGGTTCTCTGATATAGACTTTTGTTTCGGTATTCTGTATATTTAAAAAATGTACAAACAATGACGGCATAAACAAAATTAGTTATATTTATGTACTGAAAGTTCTTGAAAAAACTTCGTCCTCTTATTTAACTGTAGATGTTTATTATGATTTTAAATTAATTGTTTATACTTTCGAGTACGCAGACATAATAGAAGTCTACTTCTTAAAGTGTGTGGATCAGGGTAGGTATATCCACAGGATATTTAATTGTACGTTTACAGCTAAGCCTGTGGGCTAAAACTGGAATTATTATAGAAAAGTATAAAGGCTATCTCCACAGAAAAACATGTTATATTAGGGTCGTAAACATACGCTCAAAACATATCTAACATCTCATATTAGGGTCGTAAACATAAATGACAAAACATAATTATCTAACATCTCATATTAGGGTCATAAAAAACCTTCACATTTTGTTCATGAGTAGACCTTGAATCAAAAGACTTGGTTGTAAAAGCAAAACTTCAACTTGTTAAACTCAAATGCGCCTAGAACAATGCTTTGAATTTGCCTTTTTTGAAGCCGTTACTTCGTGCCTAACTTGAGTATAAGAGGCTTACAATAAATACCAAACCAACAAACGTTTCCAATCAAATCGGACTTATGTTATTACATTTAAATAAATCTGTGTTGTCGTTCATTTTACTTTCTCACTAGACTATAGTATAGAGAAAGTATAGTGATCGCAAAAAAAATCAATGTTGAGATTTTTGTGGAAATATCCGTTTTGGGACCCCCTGAGTCCCTATAAAAGTGGTTTTTACAAAATGTCTCTCTGTATGTCTGTATATATGTCTGTATGTATACAAAGCTAGAGAGAAAACTATTCTATCGATTTCAACCAAATTTGCACAAGACATGTCCAGTACGCCTGTATAGATGCACGATAAAGGGTTTTGAACAATTTTGAAAAACAACCCCCCTTTTGGCCAAAAAACCCCAAAAAAATCAGTTATTTTTTTTATAAAAAAAACGGCTCTAACGATTTTGATAAAATTTGGCTTATTTGTAGCTTTTAATGTGCCCTACCATATACAAAAACCCTCATCTTTCTAAAAATTCTCGTTTAGCTAATAATAATAATAATAACTGATTTTTGGGGGTTTTTTTGGCCATAAAGGGGGTTGTTTTTCAAAAATTTTCAAAACCTTTTTACGTGCATCTATAAAGACCTAATTGACGTGTTTGGTGCAAATTTGTTCGAAATCGATAGAATAGTTTTCTCTCTAGCTAATAATAATAATATTTATTAGTTAATCGCCTACTTTAATAAAAGTATACAAAGCTAGAGAGAAAAATATTCGATCGATTTCAACCAAATTTGCACCAGACATGTCCAGTAGGCCTGTATAGATGCACGAAAAAATGTTTTGAAAATTTTTGAAAAACAACCCCCTTTTTGGCCAAAAAAACCCCCCAAAAATCAGTTATTATTTTTTTATAAAAAAAAACGGCTCTAACGATTTTGATAAAATTTGGCTTATTTGTAGCCTTTAATGTGCCCTACCATATACAAAAACCCGCATCTTTCTAAAAATTCTCGTTTAGCTAATAATAATAATAATAATAACTGATTTTTGGGGGGTTTTTGGCCATAAAGCGGGTTGTTTTAAAAAAAAATTCAAAACCTTTTTACGTGCATCTATAAAGACCTAATTGACGTGTTTGGTGCAAATTTTTTCGAAATCGATCGAATAGTTTTCTTTCTAGATAATAATAATAATAATAATAATATTTATTAGTTAATCTCCAACTTTAATAAAAAAACTCTCCTACCCCACTCTACAAGTCACAGTGAATCTGTTTAGTAATTTAAATGTATTTGTGAGAAAGTATGTGCCAGTTCCTGGTACCGTTTATTTTAATTTAGAAGGGGATTAAATTATGGTGAATTATTTATGTATACTGAATAAATAGATTTTCAAGTTTAAAAAAAAATAGAAATTGCTCGTGTGTACGTTACTACGGAAGTTATATGGTTGGTGATAAAAATAATGAGGCGTATTTACAAAAATCTCCTCTCTCACTTTCTCTTAAAACATTTATAAGTTTGATTTTGTGTAATATGGTGACACTTAACATCTTATTATTGCTATAATTAATTTCATTTGTTATTCTGATTTGCTAAGGTTGTTTCTTTCTCTCGTTTTTGTGATATTGTAAATTGAGTGTTTGTAAATATTGTACAATAATAAATTAGTTGGGGGAAAGACTTTAAATTCTTAATCTAAATCCCTAAATAAAAGTCAATTGTTCATTCATTATCTAACTATTTATTCAATTCCTAACCGTTCAGAAACAATGCCTACAACTTTTAAATGTTTGGGACCAAGAAAAAAATTTAATGTTGTAGGTTACAATCTATTCATTTTGAGATCTTACGAAATCTTGTGAATTACCACACAGTCTATTTTTTTTAACGTTTTATTTTATATAGAACGTAGACAGAGGCAGATATATTGCGCAGTCTCAGTAAGCTAAATTAGTGCCTTTTCTATCAAAAGTAATACATTAATCCTTCCAACATATTAATACTTTGTAATCCGCTATTCTCTTTCTATGTTAGACACATTATTGGAACAGACTTATCTTGTCTAGGACAATACAATGAGACGTTTCTGCGTTGAAGTAAATGACACGTCCCTTTGCTACCCTTTCTTCGATTGTATTTATTGATTTATGTAGATTACCATTACATTGGAACTTTATATTTGTGAATCACTTAAATTTTGCGTCGAACAAAGTTCTTGTTAGAATTACGTTATAATTTTCTATAACAGTTTAGTAATACGAATGTTATGTTTAGTAATTTCTTAAACATTGTTTAAACAATATTAATTTACCCACGAATATGTTAGCAATACCGTACAGGTTCAGACTCTTGTATTTTCAGGTAAGTATGTCAGATAAACCTCGTCTTAATGTAGTGCCCACAGGGCTAAATCAACGGGGATTAAAACAACACTAGTAAATATCGATATATATATGAGAGATTCGATATTATCACAATATCGAATTTCGATATTTTATGCCTATACTGTAGCATTTATTTCTTTTGTACAACACAATTAATTGCAAGGTACTTACTTAACCTATACAATCACAGAATGCTTTTTAGTTTCTAAACGTATCTATGTTTCTATTTAATCTACCTTAGTATGAACTTAAAACACACGCTTGATCATAGACTAACCTACCTACGATAAAGTAACTTATCGTCCTAAACATAGACTTACCTCCCACTAGTATTTGCGTTTGACGTATAGTTTAGAAAACTTAAGCAAAATTTAATATAATCTCTAGTCATACGTAAGTAAAAAATTACCAATATTTCTGAACTTTAGCTGTATTGTTTAGAGTTTTATTTTTTCCAAATTTCTATAATATTTGATTCCTGCTAAAATTATAGAGTTTTAGAGTAAGTTTGACGTGTAGTTTTAGAATACAAGCAAAATACATCTTAACCTCTGGTCAGATGTAAGTAAATAATTAGGCCTATTATATTATTAGTCTATATTTATTTACACGTTAAAAAAAATATTATCGATATCATTTGATATTGCTGATATCGATATTTTGTTTTGATAAGTTGGTAATATCATTCCTTTCCTTGGCATTTTGCAAAAAGTCATATGTTAACAAATTTGGTTTTAACTTCTTTTTTTAAGAGTTTCCTTTATGTTTACACTAAGCATATAATGTGTAATTCACTAAAACCGTTCTTGCTGGCTGACTTGGTAATTATGATTTGTTGTGTCCTTACAAAAACACTTATAAATCAGGAAATGTTTATCAGATTGATATAAAATTAGTTTTAAATTGTTTGTAGAAATATTAGAAATAATAAAAGTTAAAAACTGAAAATTGGATTCACTTAAGCATATGTTTTTGAAATAGTTAAATAATAATTATTAAATTTGAAAAGAGTTATTTATCAAAATGTATGCTATAGTCTTGAAAAAATAAAAAAAATGTATAAAGTCGATTAAACCATTTTCTTTTATTGAGCAGGAGAAATGTTGAGACTGGGATGACAGTCCCTTGCTGTTAGTTTATCTGATTTTCAAATTGGTTAGATTGTTGGAAATTCACAATTCAATACCTCCAATTTACATAATACCTCGTCAACTGTAAAAAATAAAACCTCCCACACAATGCAAGATTAAGCTCGTCGTTATACATTTACATTTTCCAGAAGAATCTACTGAACTAAAATAATGAGTCGCTTAACCACTGTCGTCAACTCATGTGATTCAACATTATTTAATTTGGTTGTATGTAATTAGTTGATTATTTTTAAATCATAAGTCTTACTGCTATCTTCGCTTCCGCCATTTGGTATCTATTTCTCTTATTTTTTAATATGATTTTGTGATTATATCAACGTGTTTTCAAGAGTAACAATGACTCATGTAATTTTATTTATTTGTCCCTTGTGGTTCCCATTTATTAACGAAAAAGGATAACAAAATTTAAGTAAGGACCAAAGTTAGAAGGAAAACGTGTTTATCTTTCAGCTCACTTTAACCATTTGCTTTGTTTTTAATCTGGATTTTTCATTCACCCAGCATCTTTTAAATGCTGGAATAGTTTCAAATTGCACCTTTTTTGAAAGATAAAGTAAAAACCTGTAATTTCTGTTACATAATAAACATTAATATTGTTTGTTTTTTTATACAACATCAATATTACTTTGTTTCCGAGGATAAATTTGAACGAGGTAGTAAATACAACTTTTAAACCAAAATGTTTTACCCTGTTTATGTATTGACATAAATATACAATAAACTCCCGATTATGCGCGTCTGGACCATCTATTTAGACATTATTTTTGTTTGACTAGAATAAAGTAAACAATAAAAGAAAAACTTTGTGACAAAATTTTATTGAAGAAACTTCAGTCACAAATAAGAAGAAGTGTTTCGACACAAAAAAACAAAGACAACTAACCGACTTTTGTTAAAAAGTAAGAAATTAAAGTAAAATATAATCGTTGTTTATAATCTGTGAAACTGTAGGTATTGCCATTTTAATGTAGGTAAATAAAACATGTTTAAAAAACATTTTTGAGTTGATTTTCGTAATTGTTCATCCTATTTCGGACTATCCGTTGTTGCCGCTCCACCCAATTGCGCGGATATCCATATATTATAAAATTCGTTATTGTAAATACTTTATTTTAGATATATGCTTCAGTTTCTTAAACAAAAATATATTAACTATTTGTGATAGTTTCAGATCAAAATCATGAAGTTGAGTACCCAAATGTATTATTAATTAAAATATGCCTTACTAAAATAATAAGGATTTTAGAACAAATGGTATTAAATAAATAAATTAAAGGTTTCAACAGAATCTTAACGGTCATAAATGACAGGTTAATCACTTTTCTAAAAACAAAGTATTTAATTTCCTGATGATTTGATCCTTTGGGATTCAGTATGCAATTACTCTCTCAGACAGAATACGTCAGCAGGACAAAAAACCTGCCTCGCTTGAGAATACTACCCACAACACTAGGCTCATCAATTTTATTATTGCGAATGAGGAAAGTTAAAAACTCTAATTGGAAACCTGTCTCTGATGTAAAAATTAGTTAACTGGTGGTAAAATTTAACTTTAAACTTTTTATTTTATTAAGGCAATGTCGTAATAAACAAAATTTGTTAATCACTAATCAACTTAATCATTTGTACTCTTTTCATTTTTTTAAATTAAAATATTCATATATGATTTTTCAGAAATAAAACGTTTTATATTTTTTAAATATCTATTATAGGCTTAAAAATAGATATAAATATTTGCAAATGTAAGCATTTTAAATTATTATAAGTTATAAGAACAAACCTGAACTGCTTTCAAATGTTATTAAAAAATACATACTATTTTATAGTAAATAGTAAATATTTGTTATAATGTAGATCCTTGTTAACGGATAAGTGAGTACTGAGCATGCTTTAACAATGGGTTTCCTAGCTGTTTCAGATTGTAAACAAATTAAAAGTATGAACATAAAGGTCGCTGACGAAGGAAACTTTTTTCAAGTACCAAAAAATGAGTTAATATGTATAAAATGAGAGTCTAAAGTCCTATGTGTTTTAATACATCCAGATTGTTGTAGATCACTATTGACAAATTATCAAATCAAATCATAGAAGAACAAAATCATACTGTTAAAAAAACTATATATATAGAGTATATAGTGTTTTTGTAAAACACTTGTTTGGATTGAAAGATTTGTATGACTATGTTAATCATAGTTTTTCTAAATAAAAAAACAAGTAATTATTTAGTGTGTATGAATATTATTATACTCAATATGTACTAGGTCCATTTCAATAATTAAAGCTTATTTATTGTTTCAGTGTCTGGATGTTGGGTTTAGAGTTTTTTGTGGCTAATAACGAAGATTAGGCAATCGATAATTTACTTACTCTTGTGCATTCAACCAACACAATATACATAGACTCAAGTAGCCCCTTCGAATTCTCATAATCGATGATTCAGCTACAGTTGGGTAATGCGGTAATTGCATACCCGCAGTCCTTGTCAGGCGTTATGTTTACCTTTCCATTATGACATCAGAACTAATAGTTTCCCATTAACATTACACATATTTTCAAACATCATTTGATGTTTCTAAAAACCATCTGCGTTATTTAAATAATAAATTAATGGCTTAAGTCTTTATTCCATAACCGCCATTTGTAGGAATTACAATAAAACTATGTTACCTTTATACAATCATTTTTCATCTCAGATTAATGATGTTCTTTTTAAAGAAAAGTTAAAGTTTATGTTACAATTTTTCATATGAAATGTAATTAATTGTCGTATTACTTTATAAAATTAAATACACAATTGGGTTAAATGTTTAAAATATAAAGTTGAAGTTAACACGACTAATCAAATAGTTGTCAGAAATAAAAAACTAAGTATTTTAATTTTGTTTTGTTTTGTGCTCATCTTTTAGAAAGTTTAAAATTTCAGTGATTCTTAATTTTGCAGGAAAAATGCAATCAGTGTAAAATTTTCAGTTTAGTTTAATCTGTAATTAAATACAAAAGTTGAAATCATGAAACTTTAGAACAAAAACCATGTCCCCTTTCAAAATAAGATTTGTGGTAGGAACAGTTTTAAATAGAGCAAGTTCCAGTTAGGGCATACATTTAGTAATAACTTCTTTAACGTGTTGTGTAGTTAACTAATAATCACATTTAACAGTATTTGGTGTTAACATTTCAGGACCTTTTTATTTTGCAACATTTATTCCTAATCACAGCCATTGCTAGACATAGATCCTTTTCATACTGAATACTTCTATCGTTTGATCAGTTTCCTCATTTGTTTACAACATAATGTATTGTTTGTCATTTAACAGATACCAGTTATCTATTAACGACTATCTGTGTTTGCTAATTTAACAATGAATGTGTACTTAAATAACAATTCGAATATTATATAAACTTTAGTTCTGTTCATGGATCTGTGAGAGAGTGGTTACATCTACACCTGCAATGGATCTGTTATCAGCTGAACTCATCTGTTACACACTCGGGTTGTTCCCTAATGTAGCAACAACTATTCAACATTAATACTCTGACATGTTTAGTTAAACTCACCAGTTTTATCAGATTCTACCAATAAAAGCGTACGTTGCTGTTATATCCCTTTAGCAACAAACAAAGCACTCGACTTGAATTGGAAATAGGCTTATTGTTCTCGCATGAACACAGGGGGAGTGCTTTTTGCGCTGCTTTTATCTTTGAATACAAAATCAAAACCGTAAGTGAAGAGGTAATCGTAAAAGTTCTTTGCAAATTGTTTTCACTTTGTTCAATTGGCTTAAACGAGATGGTAAACTGTTAGATTCAAGTTAGCATTTCGAATTAAACACCACTTCCAATTATTTTGTTTGTTTGTATTAATTAAACACATTTTTTTTTAATAACTAGCCTTTAATTTTATTTTTATTTTTACATTATATTATTGATGAATGTTAGCAATTTATTCGCCCAAGGCATTTTAGGATTTCCATTTGGTTGTGACCAATTGGTTGGATAAAGATGCATCAATTAAATAGCTGAAGTATGATTGGGTTTTTATAGAAAAGTATTCTACCAAAATTGCAGTCTTAAATCACAGTTAACATTTGAAATTTTGTGTTGTGCTCAAATTAGGAGAAGTTCAGTTGTATTAGGACACTTTTTAGGAAAATGTCACAATGAAGGTTAGTTTGGAAAATAAAATGTAACAAAATTATCAAAGTACAACATATAATCCAAATAAATAAAAACAAAATAACTTTGTCTAAATAATAAAACAAGTGAAAATGAAATAAACCACTAAATATTTTGCATCACTTGTTACATCAGCAGTTAGTACCACCAGAACTGTTGGTGAGCATATAGTTATGCTCTAATCATGTCTTAGTAATAAAACTGTTAATTGTAAGCTAAAGTAATTGGCACAACTCTGATGATGTTTGTTGACTTGTTCACTTACAACTCCAAGGTTTAGTTCACCTATTGTTTGTCTTTAAGTCAGGGAAAAAGACAAATTTATTTTTAATTATTATATTTGAACTACTAAAATTACTAAAGGAGATCTCCTTTCATATCCTTGACTGCTTGACATTATTGATCGAAGCAATTACTACTTTACTATGAAATAAGAATCTCTTTAACCCTTACCTCTTCACTGCTGCCTGAGTTCAGTCTTTCAACCTCATGTTAAGAATCTAGAGTAAAAACTAACAGCAAAATGCAATAATTAGTAAACTGTTGGCTAAGATATATAATTTGTACAGTTCACCTATTGTAATTGCTTTCTTTTTACATTACATTATAGTATTATAAATAAGCTTATTCCATTGACTGTTAAAGGTTTACAGAGGTGCTGAAAAGTCCGGAGACACCCCTGTAAATTTTTAGTGAATGGGTAATGAAAAGCCAACTTAATAAAACTTAATAAAGTTGTAATTTTTTTATGTAAGGCACAACTTTGCCTTCATATTCAAAACTGAAATTTTTTGAGGTTCTCAAATTTGTTTAATATAGACCCCTATCGTGTGACCCCTTATTTTAAAAGTATTGATTAAAAAAACTACCACCATTTTTAGTAGGGTTAAGATATAGACCTCTAGTTTAGTTTGTTGGTTTTCTTTTAAAAAAATTTAGCAACTCACCAAATTTCCAATTTTGGACATGGGGGTGAAGGTGCCCCATACAGTAAAAGGTATATTTTTATGCCCTGTAAACATTTTATGAATTTGGCTTTTCTCTACCCACTCACTAAAGAGTTACGGGGTGTCTCCGGCCTTTCAGCACCCTTGTATATAATGTAATATACCTCTATAAGCCGTTTATCTTACCTCCACTAATTTATAAGATACATGTTAACACAAATAGTCATATATGTATCTGGAAAAATTTTAGTGTGATAAAACTTTATGATTCACTGTTTTCTGAAACTACTAAACCAATATTAATAACCCTTTCACACATACAATCCTCACTCATTGTATTGGACTTGATTATTATAATACCTATACAAACCATATTAAATTCTTCAAGATGGCTGTCACTTCATTTTTTTGTATAATTTCCATGACGTAACATACAAACTATTTGGTCAAAATAGGTTTAGCACTGTCACAAATTTTGAGTTGTTGCTAAAAATTAGCAAAAGAACTGAGTTGTGCCAATTTAAAATTTATCATCTCCTTTTATAATTACTCTTAAAATGCAGACTATTTTATTTGTTTTATTTCTCAATCAACAGAAAAAAAAAAACAATCAACAATCTGAGTTTGTTAATGAAACTCAGTTCCATGTTTCAAATTATCTTGCATTTTCTGTTTGTTGTTGTTTAAAACGTCTGAAAGTAAGTTAACAGTAGCTCACTAAATCTATATACCATCAAATTTGGACTAAACATACTACTCTCAAAATATTATCATTTTATAAATTATGTTGAAATGTATTGAAAGGTAAATATTACAATAATTTACCATTAGTGAATAAATCTTTAGTGTAATTCGATTTCATTAAAACTCATTTGCATCGAATTTTGATAAACTCGATTTGACATACAGTAAGACCTCGATAATCCGGCACTCGACAGTCCAGAAGACCCGATAGTTCGGCATCCATCATCTTGAAAATTGGCACTCATTAAAAATGGCAGTTTTTGTAATTATTGAGTGATTTAGGCCCGGTCTACACTGTCTGTTGGCTCCGTATCCGTCGAAAACAGTGTGTAAAAATGTACTGCTCAATAAATCTTGTCCAAAACAAACATTTCAATCACCATTTCTCCTGAAAATCGAACCGATTCAAAACAATGTGCTCTCGTCGTCCTTTAAAAACATTCCTGGTTAAAGGGACCGTTTAACACTTTTGTTGCTGACAGTATTTTGTTAAACGTATTCCACTTAATGAAGATTATTGAACAAATTGAAGTCTTTGGAAGTACTTGTTGCATTTTGTTCACAAATAAAAATATCACAAAACATCAACGAAATTATACAATGAATGTAACAATTATTGTTATTTACAAATTAACTATTACAACTGTAACAAACTTACACATGGGCAGGCGCATATGTGTTTAAAAATACATTTCTAACATTTTAAATTTAATAATAAGCTTAAATATTTGTATTATGTAATTTCGAGGCTTCTGAGCGACAGAGCTAACATTCTTAAATTTACTTGATCATGGGGTATAAACATGTGTTAAGTCACTCGTAAGTCCAGAAATTGCATTAAAATTTATCAATTTCAAAACGTATAATATACTTTTATATATTTTTACTACATTACTATTAGGGATTATACAGTGCTTATTAGAAAACACATTTTAAATAAATAATAAACTTTATGGCTTACGCTGTATGTTGAATAACTTTAAGTAGGTATTTTATTATTCACAGTAGGATTAATTCATGTTACATTTTAACATAGATTGTTGCTGTATTCAGTTAATAAAATTATCTAAAAATGCATACATTTTAATATGAGTCTACATTGAAAACTAAAATTACTTAGGTAATACCAAACTTCTTACAACTATAACAAATCACCCACAATTAAAGCTCCTATTTTAAATTTTAACAATACAAAACAAACATATATTTAGAATCTTATTTTAATAATACAGTATTTGCTGAAATCAGCTTTTACAGAACATGGTTTGGTAACTAACTTCAAAATCGATGATATGATTTCAATTACGTAATAAAACATACTTTAATTTAGATCCTAAAATCGGACAGACTCTGGAAGTTGAATAGATTCAACTGTTATATTTGAATAGATTTGTATATAATGTTGATCAAATAAATAGTTTTAGTATAAACTGATCGATAATTTCAGCAGATTGTAGAAGAAAAGTGAGTGAAGGATTTAAAATTTTAAAAACAAAAATTATAAATGTCTAAAAAAATGTCATTCGCTTCAGCGTTTATGTGAATTGTTTTACGAATTTTGCCTCCTATTAATAGTTTAACGTAGCCTTAGCATTAAGACTCTCAAATAGTGGTTTTCTAAAAAATTGTGATCATTGTTGAGTATAGCCATGACACTCAGAGGACTATGTAAAAACATCAGTAATAGAGACTCCTTGTCAATCCTATTAGCATTTTAGTTTTATCTTTACAAAGAAACTAACTTTCACAATTTTCGTGATAAAAAATCTAACATTTATATACTTATTGAATAAAGTAAAAATCCAAACCATTAAAACACCAACAATTATTGCTAAAACAATTTAATGAAAACTTTATGTTTATTACATATTGCATAGTTTATAAAACCCAAAACGTAGCTTGAACAATTATTGTATTTCCAAGTGCTGTTTACGATTTTTTTTTATTTCAAAAAAACTTTTACTTCTTTAAAGCTGATTTTGTAAAAGTAACTTTTCTTTTTATTCTTGCATGGTTATAAAATTGAACTACCTTTTGTTTTAAAAGGCAATTTCCAATTTCCTTGTGTCATCTTAACTTTTTCTCACTCCATCTTTTGCATCCAGCATAAGAGACAAACCTTCAAGATTAACTTCAAGCACTACATCCTTGTTGAACAAAATGAAACTGCCAATCTTTTTCACCAGTGTCATTAGTATTTGTAAAAAGTATCATAAAAATCCAGCTGCAACTCAATTCTTACTCGCTTCTTAGCTGGCTGATTTTTTCTATAAAAGTTCAACTTTAATTGATATATTTATCAATAATAATGCTCGAAGTTTAAGAAAGCAGTTTTAAATAAAAATGCAATAGATTTCCGTTAAATCGCTAGATTGGATTTTTAAGCGATTAAAATATTTTTTTTTTTATTTTTAAATTAATGAAATTTTAAAACATTTTATTTAAAAAAATGTTATAATAGCTCTTGAATATTGTTTTTGGATGTTGGATTGTTGTTGGATTAATCTGATCTTGATCCCATCTACCACTATAAAAATTCCCCCAACATACTTCATTCCTCTCATGCTTCTCTTATGTTTTGAAGTAAATATCTTCACCTAACACCCAACAACAATAGTCAAGAGCTATTATAACATACTTTAAAATAAAATGTTAAAAAATGTAGTTAATTTTAAAATTGATTTCTTTAGGTTATGACGAAACACCTTTAAATATACAGTAACACTTAACCTGAGAGCTTACTGACATGCTAACAGGTGAAACGTCAGAATTTCTAAATTAACATACAACTCGAAATGCAGCCCGACTGTTTTTAAAATTGAGAAGTTTAATAAATCAAAATGTAAGGATGAAGGAAAAAGGAATTTGTACTCTCTATTGAGCGTCCGTTCAACTAGGCAATACTAAACCTTTGATATTGACTTAAACACGGTAAACTTTTCTTATTCCAAATAGGAATTTGTGTTGAATATCTTTTTATCTGTGGTGCAGAGATACTTTCTAAGGCCATAAAGTTCCATGCAAGCAATTTTCTTTTTCTTTAAGAGGCTGCAAACATCTATTACTACAAGAATTTGTTTAATATACTTTAAAAATTAAATTAAAATTGTTATATTTTTTAGCTCAACTTCTTTAGAAAGGTTTGTTTGTTTTAAAAGAAAACTGAGCAATAGCTGAAATTAAAGATGACTCTTTAAAATATAGTGGTGGAAGTAAAGTGGAGATTTAACAGATAGGTTTTAATGTTAAACGATTTTAAAGTAAATATGACTATCCATTTAAAATTGTAAAATAATTGAAGTAAACACGAGCAAAACGAGTTTAATGTTTAATTTCTAGATTTGATGGCAGTGGTTGAAGGAATTAAAAATTTAAAGGAGCAGATCCAAATGGAAAATTTATTAAGGTATACGAAGAGCTGTGAGTTTAATCAGGGGGTTGTGTGGGAGGTTTTAGTTTGTGCTGCTGACAACGTATTCTGTGAGTTGGAGGTATTGAATTGTGAATTCCAAAGGATCAAACTAATTGGTAAATCAAATAAGCTAACTGCAGTATTCCTGTCCCAACATTTCGTTTCCTAGAAAAAGATAATATATTTTATACTACAAAATACTCTTTTAAGGCTGACATATTTCTGACATTTCATCGTAGATATTTCGATAATTTATTTTTTATTTACAATATTTCTTTTTACATTTATAAATAATTTTAAGTTGTTGGAAAAGTTACTATAATGATTAAGAACATTATTTATTGTAACAAGTATTACGGGATTTTAAGTATAACACGTTTAGTTACTGTAGTAATTATGAAAGGTCAATGATTAAAGTGAAATAGAAATTTAGGTTATGCCTATCCTGGCATATTGAGAACCATTTTGAAAACTTTAAAATTAATTAAGAAGTGAATTAACCAAGGAAAATTTAACTAAGAAGTATTACAATGCAAATAAAGTTTATAACTGTTAAAATGTTTAATTTAAATTTAGTTAAATACATTAATTGAGATCAAGAAAATGTTGTAATTATTGAAAAGTCTATTTTATTTTAAATAGAAAAGTTAGGGTTTTGCCTAGATTGCATTAATACAAAATTGAGCCCCTTAGGGCATGTTTGAGTGTTAGGATATCTGATGGCATCGTGTTGTGTGATCTCATTCTTAGTTATTATAAAATCATAATCATATAACTCTAAAAGTTCATAATTTCCATGCTGTAACAGAGGTATACAAATATTCAAACTCATAGGAAGTAAAAGTTGTATCTTCATAGGATGAGTGTTGACCGAATTAAGTTAAACAAAAGTACTAACTGCTTATAAAATGTATGCATTAGATTTCATTAATGTACTAGATAAATCCTTAAAAAAAGATACAAAAACTATAAGTATTTTGGTTAACTTTTTTTTAATTTTTCAACAAAATCTCCTTTTAGCGCTGTACACTTTTCTAAGCATAAAAAAGAGACTTCAAAAAGTAAAATTTCGGAAGATCCCCAAAATAAGCATCTGTTTGGGAGATGACTTCTTCGTTCGTCCCGAACCATTTTTCCATGTTTGGAAATAATAAAAAGTCACTGGGGGCCAAATCTGGCGAATATGGTGGATGTTGTAACGATTTGAATTTCAATTCCACGATTTTAACCATTGAATCTGCATGAGACTGTGCAATTTTTTGATGAAAGAGGACTTTTTTCTTTTTCAAATTAAGGCCTTTAGTTTTGATTTCTTCACTCAACTGGTGCAATAATGATACATAATTCTCTCCAGTTATTCTTTTTCCTTTTTCCAAGTAATCGATGTAAATAATTCCTCATGCATCCCGAAAAACTGTGTCCATAACTTTCTACCCGATTTCACCGTCTTCGTCTTCTTCAGAACCCATTCGCCTTCAAAAACCCTTTGCCTCTGGCGTGTAGTAGTGAATCTATGTTTCGTCCAAAGTTATGTGTCGACGCAAAAACTCATCCAGATTGTGATTGTTTAGCGCCAAATTAGCTTCAGAATCACCCACACGATTGCGTTTATTCTCCGCTGAGAGCAAACACAGAACCCATCTTGCTGAAACTTTTTCACGCCCAGTTTTTCGTGTAAAACTGAAAAAACAGTACCTTGTGATATGTCTGTGGCCTCAACTATCTCGCACACTTAAAATCGCAGATTGCTTAACACCATTTCGTTGGTTTTATAGATTATTTCGTAGTCACCTCTCACCTCTACTGGGATGTCCCAAACGATGTTTTTTTGATGTATGGCCATGTTCAACTTCATTTAACCAATTATAAACAGTGGCAAACACAGGGGCAGATGAGTCATGAACTTCATCCAACTTGGCTTTGATTAATTTTTGTGTAAAGTCTTTCAGATATAAATGTTTTATCACTACTCGAAACTCACTTTTTTCCATTTTTTAAAAATAAACAAAAGTTCTCTGCTTCAATCGACGACAACAATGAAACCAAATGCTCTACAAGCTAAAAATTTGACAGCTGTATACTGAGTAATACTGCTTCCAAAAAATAAATGATTTTCATCTCTTGGATTTTCTAAGAAATTATTGAACCACGCTCTTATTTTCGGATTCGGTTAGGCAAGGTTTCTTATCGTAAAAAGTACAATGAAACATGCTTAAATTTTTAAACTATTTATCAATTTATATATTACACTCTCTTATACAATAAAAAAAAAGTGTTACGTATTGCATAGTGATAAGTTGGTCTATTCGCAGCTTTTGTCACAAGTTTGCTTAGCTGTACTCTTTGAATGTTCCCCTGATAGATAGAAATACTGGTTTTGTACGAAAACCGAAAGAGATTAGCATCAGTGTTTTATTTAGCCCTGATTTGTAAAAGCTTATTGCAAGCCAAAACTCTTGCCATTAAATGTTGCAGGGGTGACGGTAGCTTTGTTATTATAACATGGCATTGTTTCAACACGTGACGGTTTGGGCTCAAACAATGCCATATTATATTTCTTATTGTTTACTAAACAGTAAGAAAATCATATACTGAACATAATCAACTGTTGTGTAGGCAATTGGCCTTGGAATATATATAACAGAAATTGTATACCGAAACAAGTTCCTGCTTTCATATGTTGCAAAAAAGAAATATTTGTTGACAAATGAAATGATGTTTAGGGAGTATAAATGTTGTGTCTACATTCATGGCATGCGATGCTTAAACACGCTAGGGCTAAATTGAAATCTACGTAACCAGCATAAGTATTAAATCGTAAATGTCACTGTTTGGTCAAATATACTTCCACTTGCTTCTACTTACTTCTACTTGCTGGGTGTAATATAATTATTTTGTATTACTAACTTAATATACTTCACAGTATTAAGTTAAAAATGTTTTACACACAAAACCGATCCAATGTAATAAACAATGGTCGATTGATGTTTAAACAATTCAGCATTCTTTTCAATAATTGATTTGTTTGAAACAGTTGTACATAATGCCTTTTGACATACAGACTTTCAATTTCTTAAGTGGTCTTTTATCTGTTTCAGTTCGACTACACGACAGTATACAAGAAGAAAACTTCCATTATTTGGTGTTTGACTTGTAAGTAATTTGAATGCACATCTCAGTTTAATATTGAGTAAGCCTTTATAAAAATTGCGATATTTTGGCCAGAGTTATGTAGGCCTACTTGTCTGTTAGTGTGGTCATTAGAAACTAAAAAAAATGTTTACACCAAAGATACATACCTAGAGAAGTCACTTGATTTTCTCTGATATATGTAATGATATTGCGAGTTATATAAATTTACTGTTTAAGAACAAAACATTCTCAACAACCTTTTTTTACAAGAAGGTCTAAAAGAATTTCCAAAAATATTGTTTTTTTACCCTTTTTTGGCTAATGAAAGTGACAAAATTGGTTTGATCTTAATGCAGTAAAAACGATATAGAAAATTCAACTCTGCGAAAACATTGTTTTCAAGGTTTAGTTTACAAATAAGCCAACTAAATAAATAATTCTTGTAATTTAATTTTGTTTTATCTGTTAAACTACCATAGATGCTAAAGTGGTTTTTACTGTTTAATGTTCTGAGTGAAAACTTTACGTGACCTTTTCAATTGTAACATTCTATATTGCCGTCAGGTGAAAACAAGTAATTCTCGTCGGCTAGGAAATATTTAAAAAAGGTACAATCTTTGCAATATAATATAAACATCATTCAAAGGCAACTAGTATATCTTTTGACTATAATGGAAAGAAAATATGGATAAGGCTAAATATTTAATATCTGGATTTATTGATAAAGTTTTTTTTTCATGGTGAAAGAAGTCATATGGAAAGTATGTATAAATACAAAGAACATGGGTTGTCAGCATACTCATAAAATCCTTTTGCAATAATAAAACAAACTTCTTGGTATATTGATTTCTATAACAAAACTAATTAATATAAAACTATCTGTCTTTTTTGTTTTTGTTTTTTTTTCTCTGTTGAAATTAAATGCCAAATACAGTTTGAAACAGAAAGTGATATAACATGAATGGTAGACGAGAATTTTGATGGTTATGCAGTGGTTAGAAAACGTGTAGCTTGCTTAAACTACTATTGGAATATTTGTCCTTTAATAATTCCAGCTGTTGGCTGGCAAAGTTTTAAAGTTTTTTGAAGATAATACTGTTAAAGTTTACTACTTCATCCATGCAATGTAGTTGTTTCTTATTTTAAAGTTTACTTTAAGTTAACGTTTTAAAATATATGTTAATGCTTTTCATTTATTTACTCATAAAGAAAAATTTTAATATAGCAGTGTATAAAATGCAATGTGTCTTTATTGAAATTGTATGATCAATTTAAAAAAAATAATAATCGGCACTGTATAACAAAATTAATGATTCGTCTATGAGAGTACTTAAACACTCTATAATTTTAGAAAATAATTCATAATTAATTAAAAGTGTTATCATTACCAACAGTAGTACAAATCTCACCAGTTTGTTTTTGCCCTTTAGTTTAGCAAAATCTAAACAAAACCATTGATTCTTGATTTTTATTTAATATTAGGGCTGTTTACAAAATTGGCTGTAATATATTGTCGAATTTACATATTCAATTCATTTTGTAGAATAGTGTATGCAAACACATACATATTTGTATAACTGTGATAGTAGTTTATTTGTCTACGTATCGTTGTGTAAAGAAAGGACAGCAATGGTTATAAAACACTTGCATTGGAGCTTATTTGCCTTCTAAGGTTGTTTTGTTTATGACCCAATGATGAGAGATCCTGTTTGCACATAAAATTTTCGTGCAAAATTAATAACATAAACTATCAATGAAAATAAAAAGGAAAATAGTTTGAAGAAAAGAAAATATGTTATTGTTATTATTTTGAATTCTTTGTCTCAAGAATTAATCATGAGTGTGTGTGTTTGACAAACTGCTCGGTTTTCTGAGCAATCACAAATGTGATTTGGAATTACTTACATGAGGCAGTAAATATTTACTAAAATGTCTCGTCTAATACAATATGGATGGCAACGGAAGTTATGAACTGATTGCTCAGGAAAGAGAAAAGTGGCAATCAGTTAAATTATACTTGATGAGCTTTGCACTTCCTCGCTTCATCCAATTAACTATTTTGTTTAGTTTTTTACTTATTTATCTAACATATTTATTAATATGAGTGATTTCTTATCCGTCCTCTGTATAGATAATATTTCCATTAAATGAGAAGTAGATTTATCTGTAATTATTTTATTATTGCAGAGATTTAAATATCGTTTTAACTTAAACAAATAAGTAAACTGTAGGCACTCAGCAAATATACAAGATTTTTCTAAACAATTTGTGAATTATTCCACACAGCACAACAGTGAATCTTAAGCTCTTAAAAGTGAGTTATCCAAAACTCTTATTCATTGTGACACAAATGATTAAATAACTCGTATTTATTCTAACACAATTTATTAAAAAGAAACAAACATAATTGTTACTTTAAAAAAACATACAGAATCAAGTGTTATTTTTAAATAACTACATATTAGTTATTTGATGAAAAGTTACAGCTGAAAATGTGTTTTATACTGACAATAATGCAGTGTAGATAGAATTTGAATATCAGTATGAAATTGAGATGTTTTGTTGAAAAGCACAATTTTGCATCACAATTTTTCTCGCTTCTTTTTTATTAACGACTCGTTTCACATATTGTGCACACATTTACTGTGCACCCACAATCTAGAAAATCAATAAGAATAGTTTATGTCTAAAAACCTGTTGCCATGTCTTTTCTTGAGACCATGCTTCATCAAATTTTTGACGATGAACGTGTCGCCAAATGCTTATAGGAAATTCTCTTAATACTAATACTATTTAAATTTAGCATGTCAAACAATACAACCTCATGCTCGAATACAAACTCATGTGTCACACAATAAAACTGCTGTTATAACAATGAAATATAGTTACTAAGTCTTTGTTAAACCAAAGAAATTAAGGGTATTTAGTCAATGCAAAAATATTACATTTTTAATCATTTAAATCATATCTTTAACTGTAAGTTCTTTCCTATGTATGTCCTCAATCTTAATAGTAGATTCGTAATTGGTGTCCCTCAAACTGTTTAAAAACGAGTTTATTCAGTTTATTGAGTTTATCAATAACAAAGTTAATATTTTTGGTCAAATTTTGAGTTAGCAGTTGATTTAATTTAAAATTAATTACCGATTTGTATTTAATGATAATTAAAATTGTATATATTTAAACCTAAATATTTATAGTAATATACAACTAGAAATAAAATGTATTATGTGTAACAAATTAAATAATCTTTATACAGGGTGTCTAGAACATTATTGTCCCAAATTTCACTAAGCGAGAAAAAGGTTATAAGTAACATAGGTCCGGAAATGATTAGTTATCAAATTATCCGGCATTTTGTTTTTTTTACTTAAACACCTATCTTTGGAAATAGAAAAGATATTGACCTCAAATTTGGTGTACATATTTGTTACATAACCTATTACCCTTTTACAAAAAACCAAAACGTTGTTCTACATACATTAAAAATGGCGACCATTTAAAAATGTAATGTCAAATATCTCTAAAACCGCTAACTTTACATTAAGTAAAGTCTTAGGTTTTTAATGGGGAGCATTACTTGCACTTCTTGACAACACGTCTTTCAGCCCTTATTGGAGAATGTCCCACTCAATGAGCTTTGGATTCATGGTTCATGATGGATGGGGTACCAGCCCATTTTAGTGTGGATGTTAGAACCCATGTTGGTAATATCTACAGAGAAAAATGAATGGCCGAGGAGGCCCAGTGCCGTGGCCTGCAAGGTCACCTGATCTTAATTCCCTTGATTTCTTTCTGTGGAGACACCACAAAACCATAGTGTAGCTCCAGTTGCTTTATTTCCTGTAGCATAAATTCAAGAACTCGGACAACGCATTGAGAGTATTGGAAAATGCCTGGAGTTTTCCAAAAGAGTGCGGAAATCTGTCAGGAGGTGCATAGATGCACGTGTGCTAAATAAGAGCCTTAACTCTGAACAATTGCTTTAGTTTGTTTATAAATAGCACTGATAGTTTTCAATTATACTATTGTTGTTTCTGGATTGATATAGACAACTACCAAGATATCATGTTTTTAGTTTTTATCTGATAAGTCAGTTATCTTTTGAGCCGTGGAATTTACGTTTCTGTTTCCTAAATTGTTTTTGTAAAGTTAGTGGTTTTAGAGATTAAATATTTTAAATGGCCGCCATTTTTAAAGTATAAAAAAGAGCATTCTGGTTTTTTTACAAAGGTAAAAGGTTACTTATCAAATGTGTACACCAAATTTGAGGTCAATATCTTTTCTATTTCTATAGATATTTAGTGTTTAGTAAAAAAAAAATGGCGGATAATTTGAAAACCAAGCATTTTCTGACCTATATTAATTGAAACGTTCTTTCTTATTTTCTCCTACTGAATAGTGTGGTGAAATTTGGAACAATATTTTCTATTCAATCTGTATATTTGGATGTAATACATGTATAATTTATTTTGTTTTGAAAATCATATCATTCAAATGACATACATTATTTGCAAGAAACATCCATCGTAGGTTCGAAACTAGTTACTCGTGATGTACCTGAGCTATACTAGTCTGCTCTCCCCGTTTTCATTATTATAACAGGCATAAAAGAAAGGTGTTAAGCATACAATTTGTTTATATGTGTATTAAATCTTTCATTGCAGTGGTCCTATACTTAGTAACATTTCTGAAGTAGTTTATCTCGCTCAGGATGAACTATGATTTTAAGTTAATCCATGATGTGAATGCTATTTATAAAACTACTTTCAGGAATAAACTACCACTGGCAGATCAGGACCCGCACTGAAAAATCTGAGTACAACGGATGTTGTTCTAACAAATTTCATCTAAAAGCCATTACTATATCAAAACCTTTTTAGCAATAAATCTTGCTGCTTCAAGTTCATGCTTCAATTCAAATGTTCTCATAAGATTTTTACACGATTAATAGGCCTTTGTAGATGAGTGGACAGTTTTTCAGGTCCTGGCTATTTACTGGCGTGAACAGAAACTGTTTCATGTCAGTTTCGCCCCTAGTTAAGGTCTTACAAAGTTGGCCCTAAGCAATAATTTTGATATAATACATATAATATGCCGTAATTTAAAATTCCATGAATTTAATAACAGCTTCAAATAATAATTTTAGAATTCGCTATTACAAAATTAAATATTTGTAAAAAATTTATCAGTAGGTTTTGCTTAGTTAAATATACAGTTTTTGTCCTAAAGCTATTCTACTTCTCTTGGCAGTCTTTCTTATATTGTTTGCAATTTTAGTTTGTTCCGGTAGAATTAAATTAAAGTCTAAATCTACTTGTGGAAAACCCTTATCTCTTTATTAAAAAGCAGATGTAAATTGAAATAGTTTACCAAACATTCTTACTAATATACAATATTATGTTATAATTTTTTAAATAAGGCTATATGTTTAAGCTTATAAAATTATGTACTTTTAAATTATTTGTTTATTTAATCAAAGATTAAAATTAAATCTATGTGATGGAAAGTCAAGCTTATTCCACTGACTAAATTGTTGACACATAAACATTATAAATACATCAACCTTTAACTAGCTTAACAGGTATATTGAACTTTCAATTCGATATCTTGAAATTTTAGGGCGCATTTGCAAGATAATAACCTAATTTGTTTATACTGTAATTGTGGAAGAACTATTAATGCGACAAATTTAATCTTTCGCCTGTTTGAAGTACACATAATAAGCAATTATTTTCCAAAAGATCTGCCCTTAACATTGTAAATTAACAAAGATATGCATTTTTGGAAAATAGTAATTTTTAAGCGATTTTCCTACTTTTCTCGGTGGAAAATGGCCCGATTGAGGTCTATAAAAACCATTTTGTAGGTTTTTAATTCTCTACAAATGTCCCTTTGGAAGTATCGTGATCCATTCATAACATTTTATAATGTCAACAAAAAACCCAAAAAAGACCTAATTTATTGTTATTTTTGTTTATAAAAAATGCGCAAAAGCTCAGTGTCTGATAGTTTTTGTACTTTACATATCTATGTGCTACCCTTAAAGTCACTGTGGGTGTCACTTGCTGTTAAATTCAATAACATGAGAAAATCTCTATTGATTGGGCTAAATTGCCATTTACCGAATCTAACGTATCTAACATCTTTTCAAGACTAAGATATTAACTAATTTTAGTATAAAATGTTTTTGGCTTGTAGTAAAATTAAACACAAGTGAATCCAAATCCAAGCATTCCAAAAACACCGTTCACTATCTCCAATTTCCTCTGATAGTACCAACAAAAACTTCTACAAAATTATTGCAATATTTTAGGCTAATGAATGCTATCTAGTGAGTATACTGTTTCAAACAAACACAATTAAGTGTGTGCAAATACACATCCCTTTGCTTATCAAAATGTAAACTAGTTAAAGGTTATTACTTCTTTCTTTATCCAATTATTAATTTTGAACCTCAGCTTCTTCAAAAGCTTGCTCTTCTTATTTCCTGGAATTCTTCCTACCTATTTATAACAATAATACAGAAGATTACAAGAACATGTCATGTCAATTATTAATTTAGGTTATGCATTTTCGTGCTTGCCTAGTCTTTCTTGCTCATGTTGCCTACAACCCGGTTCGTTCACACTGTACATATATTTATGGAATACAAAAATATATTCAAATGGAAATGTTCCAACGTTTGATCAAATTCTAATATACAATTTAATTTTTGAATATGGAATTCACAATTGTTCATCAGAGTTTATTATTTGCTGTTGTCGATTTTATGTCTTACAGAGTAGGCAGCGATTCGTTGGTTATTATGTATTGGTATCATTGCAGATAATAAGGCTACAAGAACCGATGTCATTGGATGCATCCAATTGTTATAGACATATTAAGTTCAGGAACTTTTCAAACTCTTATTTGCCAGTTAAGAAGTATGAATCCAAATTTGTTAAACTATGTCAGAATACAAAAGGCTAATTTTGATGACTGATTTACAAATTCAAACTGTTGATACTGTAGTGGTGGCAGATCAGTGACTTCTGTTTGAAATCCTTAAGCCCCTTTCACACCATCTGGTTTTTACCTTGCAACAACTTCCGAAAGGAACCCAATGACAAAAAAAGTGGCACCAACCTCCTGACTTGGGCGTGGGGGTAGGGGGAATGAAGGGGGAATTGCCAGTATAACTCTGTTTGTCGCTGTAGTTTAAATACAGCGACTACCGACTCCACTCGAGTTAGCCAAAGATCCACTTAAAATTGCAATTTTTACGTTTGGTATGTAAAAATATTTCCCCAGACACCCGGTACGTTTTAATCCTACCAGCCGCCAGTGGTAATAATTCACGAACCGCCAGTGCTATGACTTCCTACCCCTGTATCTGCTAATAACTTCCCATCCTGTTGTACACTATGACGTGTGCTTAGTTTCTCAATTTTAGAAATTTCTAATTTTTACAAGCGAAAATAGGAACATATTGCAAACATAAGACCCCCTTCAATGAGATCAGCATTGTAAATGAGGTAATTTAAAAAAATAATTACTGTTTTCTAACAAAGCTTATCACAAATCAGAAAACAGTGCAAATTAAGTGTTGTAAATTTCTATAAAGCAAACAAAATTTATTTCAACAATATTTAATAAATATGTTTACCACGGCAAACAATCTTTCCGTTGAAATGGAAAAAGCCAAACTAATTGTCAAATTATTTGAGTTACAGAAACTACTTTATACTCAAGGTATGTTCAATCGATAGAACATATCAGAACGATAGCAACGGTCAATCACAATAATAAATTATTAATTAAATAGTTTAATGAACTAAATTAATTAATTTAAATAACAAAATGTTGAATTGTTGTAATAAATTACTGATTTCCGTTTTAAAAAACCTAAATTAGTGTGAACGATCTCATGCCTTACCATGTCCCATCAATGAATCTCGCATCACACAGTACCTAGTGGCTCCAAAAGTAACATTGTATTGCCTCTAGCACCCGAATTGGATTATAATGGTATCTGAAAGGACCCTTTGACTCATTGCATGCACCATTTATATAGAAGTTGTCATACGGTTATCACCAGATGGTTTGAAAGGGCTCTTACAGTCTGATCGTAGTGATTACATGCATTCTCCACTGTCTTCAAATTTTAGTATTTTCCTGCTGGCTTGAAAGAGGTAAGTTTGAACAATAGAAGTAACAGTATACCGGTTTTTCTCAATATGTGTAGTGTGATCAAAGCCATCTAAAGATATATGAGCCACTGTGTAATTCAAATTTTTCACCCTATAATGTTAGTGATTCGTAAAAATATCTAGATAAAAACAATATGAATAGGCTTTAAGTAATTATACAATCACCTACAAGATGCCGTAAAAAGTCAGTAATTATTTTTGGAGAGCGTCATTCTTGCCTCAGTTGAGTTGGAACTGTCGTAAAAGCTTTATGTAATTGTTTTATATAATACTAGGTATCCAATATATTTTGTTTCCTTTAAATTTGTAATATCTTTTAACTATGATGACGTACGCTATAGATTAGAGAACTGATTAAACATCTAAATTCATTAACCACTAACAAAATTGTACGTCCCCATATGCGGGTGGGATAAGACTAGCTACACCTACTAGCCTACTATGAAGGATTTAAACTAAGTGATTTACTGATATACTTGTCAGAAAAACTATAGCGGATCTTTTCCTATGGTAAGAAAAGTGATTCAAACTTGCAATTCTGCAGAAAATTTAGTATTGTTTTCCCATATTTTGTAAGTGATTGGTAATCATTTAAGTATTCTCTGTCGTCATCATTTCCAGATGTTAAAACCATTCATATGTATTATGCTATAAAGATGACAAGAGTATACAATTGTCGATTTAACTCAAAATTGTTTATCCAGTTGACATTGCCGTGTAGTATACTCTCTTCTGACTGATAAAGGAATTTGAAGCAGACGGCCATTTTATTCTTCATACTGATTACACCATCAGAATAATAATAATTTATGGTGGAATTTTCTATTGTAAAAGTTTATAAAAATATCTTATTATGTAATTCTTCATACACGATACAATAAGCATAATTTATAAACTGTTTTTTGTAAAAACTTAACATTGATCTCGTGAACACTTTTTTAATTATCAATTATTCCTTATTAAATTACATATTTGTATACAGTATAGATAAAACAAATCTTTAATAATATGATGTTGTACTGATTTTATTTTATTTAGTCAGGTTACAAAATTACAATATAAAATTACCAGGATAGTAGCTGAATCTTGAAATATTTCTTTAAAAGTTTGGAAGGAGTGCATCGTTTACCAGGATAAACTGGTTACAACTAAGCCATTAATAAAATCAACTAAAGTTAAAGCAAATCAGGTTACATGAGGTAATAAACAAGATACACACTGTCATGGATAATATGCATACAAGTACGTAAACAATAATTCATTCATAAAGACGTAGTTTACAAACAAACAGCTTAAAAGTTACGGTATACATTTAAATCGCTATCAACACATCCGGATCGTTAATAGATTACAAATCTAAGCAGGCCTATAAACTAAATGGTACAAGCATTACATTATCGGCTTTGGATCAAAGCTGCATTACACTCCTTAACTGTAATTATGTAATTGATGGCAAACAGAATTACAGAACTCCGATGTTTGCCATTAGAGTTAAGCCGATAATAGAACTGCATTGCATAGCATTATCAATCTTCTTTGACTACATTATCGTTCTAGGTTAAACTGTTTTAGTAGCTGTAATACCTTCTATATTGCCTCTTGCCTGACTTAATCC
>JAGFPH010000034.1:825464-840329 GCA_018207615.1 Philaenus spumarius
TTATTAAGGTTTTGTTATACATGATAGTCATACTGACTATTCGACCTCCTTCTAAACACAATTTCTGAAATTGTCTTTTCATATAGTACCCAAGCTGACCTCATGTTTGTCCCAGAATGTCAGCGTATTGTCTACTTTTGTGGCAAAAAATCAACACTACTGAAAGCAAACGACGGATTTTGTGGGCAGATTTTGAGAAGTACTGATCGGATTTTGTCACACTGTCTGAAATATTAATTGAAGTAAAGCCAAAACATGTAATATTCAAAAGCACTTAAAGTATATATGTGGTACTGCCCAATTTCAAATCTGAATATTTTTATAAGAATATCCAACTGATAATAACAATAATATTGTTTTCTGTTTCACAGCCTGAGAACTTGTTGCTGGCTAGTAAAGCAAAGGGGGCTGCTGTGAAACTTGCAGATTTTGGTCTTGCCATTGAAGTTCAGGGAGAACAACAAGCATGGTTTGGTAAGTATTTCTTAAATTTTTCTTGTTGTTATTTTGAAAT
Source organism: Philaenus spumarius (assembly GCA_018207615.1). Classification (NCBI taxonomy): domain Eukaryota; kingdom Metazoa; phylum Arthropoda; class Insecta; order Hemiptera; family Aphrophoridae; genus Philaenus; species Philaenus spumarius. Next base: position 825,979 of record JAGFPH010000034.1, read on the forward strand.
TCATTATATTAACATGTGACTCTAATTTAAGTTAAAGCAAAAGTTTTGCCACTCCAAACCATTTAATTCAAAGGAAATTATTTTTATGTATGAATTGACTTGTTATTGTTGACAACAAGCAAAATTATGTTTATTACATTATATGCTTTTTAGTTAAACAAATTTAAATAACAGACTAATAGAATAATTTTACTCTAATAGTAATACCATATTAAGTCCTAAAAGTTTCTGGATTCAGTTCAAACCAGGCCCGGATTAAGCCCAGGAGCTGGGGGACAAAAGAGACCCATTAAAAAGGAAAAACTCTTGGTAAAAAGTTTTTTTTTTTAATACTCGGTATCTTTTTTATTTAGTTTTTAGTACTTTTAATTCAGTTAGATATTAGAATATTATAATTACCGATAATTTAGGTCTCTCATAATGATAAAATGTTACATCATTTTTATTTTACCCATGTTACATCTCAACATTTTCAAAAAGTCTCTAATTATATAGGAGTGGTTCATGTCATTTTTTTAAACTTTTATGTTGAAATGTTTTTTTAGTAATTTTTAAAAGTCTTTGGGGCTCACTTGGTTGCGGGGCCCTGGAGCGATTGTCCAAACCATGAAGTTACCGATGAATGATGATTTGTAAAGCTATACAGGTGTTTATATATTTACACTCAAAAGGTTTTAAATCTGTGTGGGGCATGGCTGAAAATGTATTTTTAATTTTAATTTTGATTAATACCAATAGCCAGTGGATTGAAATGTGCATTAACGAAAATTGTGTTAATAAAAAAAAAATTACAAGCGGATGGGTAGAATTAAACCAAATATGTAACCACAGAGTTTGGAAACATTCTCCCTAAAATGATTAGTAACACCCTTCATAACCATGGCATTCCGCACCAACAATAGTGTACATAAAATAGTCCGTCACAAAGTTCTTGTACCAATTAAGAAAGATACGGGATAGATTCTATACGGACCAAACTGGAAGACGTTTCTTAAAACTGTTCAAGGAACATCTACATAAAAAAAAAAAACATATACAGAAACTAATCCAGCTACGCTTGCCATTTAATAGATGTCAGCCACCAATTCACTGATTTTGAAACAAATTTTACACCCACCCATATTTGCGTTAGGGGTAAATATATGAATGCTATAGAAGAGTTTGAAATTTACAAAGCCTTCAAACAAATTGATAAATGACCAGTTTTCTAGTCAAACACACCATACAATTCTACAATAAAGAGCTCTGTCTTGTATAATCCAAACACCGGAGTTAATCAGTAGTGGGTCGACTGATTGATAAAGTAGATGTCTGACAATGTTGATATCTGATGTGGAACATATGTTTCGAAACGCTTCATAAACACGCAGAATGAAGTCGTACGATGGATAAAAGGGAAATTTAGTTATATTTATTTTATATTCCGTCCAAAGTTCAACAGTCGGTGTAATATTTCATTATCTCCTCTCATTCTTCTATTGGTATAAACCTTTATATATTATTTACTTTTCAAAGCACAAGTAACTTAAAAAAGTGTAATTTTAGACCTTTTTAGATTTTTCATCAAAACGCTTGAGTTAATCGGCTGCAGATTAGTCAATTTTTTAAATATAGTTTTTAAAATAAGTATAGCAAAAATCGATTGTGTTTTTAACTTCTGTACCAATTTTTAAATCGATATGTTCAAAAATGTTGAAAATGGAGTCGTTGAATCCAAAGGTGTTATAGTTAAAACGAGATAGGTAAAACAGAAGACTAATTTCAAGCGCCTCGTTTTTAAAAATAACATGAAACAAATCGTTCATACTTACTAAGAATATTTATACTGGTGTACTCAACTTGTAAAACAAATTTGATGTTGATATTCCAAAAATCCATTTTAAATCCATTTGCCATATCCACAGTCCTAGTGTATAACTTGATAATAACTATCTGTTCTGTTTTCTTATCTTCTCTGTGAACACTGCAGATTAATGTGATTTAAGTTATTATTGTTTTGAAAGTTATATACATTAATGATAAGAATCTCCTTTCCATTAATTCACAGTTATTACCACATCCAATATTTTTTTTTTAAACTAACAGAATAGTTTGAACTCACACTACCTAAAACATCATTTTTAAATACTAACAAAAACCATGAAAATTAAGCTAAGTGGTTAAAAAAAATAGAATTTATTAAACGATTTACAAATAAATACTGCAAGTAAAAACAAATATTTAGGATAAGAGCAATAGTGAAACATCTGGTCATAGAAAAAATCTTGTTCCATGCCTCTTTGCTGGCATGAAGAAAAAAATTCACCCGGTAATTAACAATCCAAGTTAAGTAATTCTGTAACTGAGAAAATCATCCAGAATGTCCATAGTGGTACATAATTATTTTATGATATTACAAAAATACTACTTTTTTAAAGATTGCACTATCAACATAGTTTCAAACTGTGTGAGATATATATTTTTTTTATTTCAGTTAAATTGGTAACTTTTTCTTTTCAAGGTAAATAAATAAAATTGTCCTTCGACACCTAACCTATAACATTGTATTCCTATCATGTTAAACCAATAATGTTTACATAAATGTTTAAAAATTATCTATTGCCTATTTATAGGTTTTGCTGGAACACCGGGTTATCTGTCACCAGAAGTATTGAAGAAAGAACCTTATGGGAAACCAGTTGACATTTGGGCTTGTGGTAAGCGTTGTAACATTTTATTCTGTTATACCAGTTATTGGTTCTATCAAACATATATTTAAAGTTATATTGCTAATATAAATATTAGCTTTTACTGTAGGTTTTAGCCACAAAAGTTAATCCATACTCTTGAAACTTTGTTTGAAACTTTTTGTTTTGAAAACAAAAATAATGAAAAATGTTTGAACAATAAATACCAGTATAATGAATAACCAACTGGTGACAGTTTGAACAATTTAAAAAATAACTTTAAACTAAAAAATAGTATTTGTAGCCTACCATTTCAATCTATTAAACATTTAAAAAATTCCATTAATAATTGTTTTTTATTTAATTTTATAAGGGTGTTGATTGTTTGTTTGCTATTTATTTTTATAGAACGGCTACTTTATTCACACATTTTAAATAACTGATTGGGTTCATAAAACAAAAACCAATTAATTGTCAATCTTAGTATGTTAAATGTGACATACATTAATATAGGCTAAGCTATGCTATTTTACACAACATGTTTATAGCAGTAATAAATTTCTTATAAATAATCTTGTCTTTGGTGACTAAACTAGAATTAGCTGGAAGTAATTATCAAAATTATGTACTTGGACAGTCATCACCAAGTACATTAATATATATACAAATTTTAGAAAACAGTAGTTAAATGAAAACCTATCCTGTACTTAATAATTTGTAAAATAACAAATTTTGATCAGAAGTTTTTACCATACTAGAATGAAGACATGCTTATTATTTATGAAAGTGTAGATACTAAGGGGGTAGTTTTATAAAGTTTGGAACAAATTTCTTTCTTTTGAATCATTCAATATAAGTTAAAATTTACAAAATGATCATTAAAGTCCATAATACTGTAAATCATATACAGTTATTTAAATATGTTTAATAATAACTGATTTGACTTATCATTTATTTATCAATTTGTCTTGATGCGTAGTTAGCCTTTGGTATTATAAACATAATAAACCTTTGGCATTTGGAGTTAAATAATCATACACTATACAAACATTTTTATTTTTCTATACAATTTAAATTGTATTTAAATCTAAGTTAATCAACTTTTACATACACCATATGATCAAAATGACATCAGTTAACATCTCAATCTTCATTTACCACTTAATTTTACTTAGATTGTTACATAGTTAAAAATCTTAAAGTACATTGATTTTAAGTAAATAATTTTGCTATAGAGGATACCTAATAATAAAATATTAAGGTTGCAAGTGTCCAGGATTCATTTGTGTTCCTCAGTTTTATCTTTTAATATAAAGAGATGAAAATGAACCTACATTAAATTATCTTGTATCTTACAAAATACCAGTCACATAATAACTCAAAACAAAAAAATTTCAGGTATAGCAGTGTTTAATTAACGGTATTAAAATATATTTTCACAAAGTTGGATAAGATATTTAAATTTATCATTTACTTAACACAGTTTATAAGTTTTAGCCATTCTTTGTGTAACAAGCAATCCAGTCTCTGCATGTTAGAAAGTAGTTAAACTGTTTGCCCAGAATAATGAAGTAGAAACTTCACCCTCATTTGCATTTGTAAACTTTTTCTTAATTACTTTTGTATTTAAATAAAGTAGAGGATACAGAATTTCATTTAGTACTATGTCTTTTTAGATAAACTAGTGAACATTGTTAGCTGTTTAAAGTGTTGTGTATCTGTTTATGTATGTGTTTTTCCTAAAGTTCAAGGTAGTTATAATGTGTCTGAATTGTTCAGACAAAGCTCACTAAAGTATTTGCACAAAGAAAAACAGTTTATTCCAGGTTATATTTTAGTGTTTGCATTTTTTAATTTTCTGTAGAATTCATGTAACTGTGTTAACACTAAGTCAGATTAGTTAAATCAACTTCAAATCTGTCCGTATGATTTTCAAATAAATGAATTACAAAACCAAATTGCCAATAAGTAAATTTTTTTCAACTGTTTAGTTTTATAATAAAGGCTATATAGTTTCTTAAAATACATCACTAGCTTAGATAACTGCCTTTATTTTATAGATAACTGTCTAGTCCTCTCTACCACCTAACCCCATTATACATGAATTACATGATAAGATAAATGGTACCAGAAACTGGCACATACTTTGTCACATATTTAAATTATCAAACAGATTCACTGTGACTTTATAATTGTATTAAAGTAGGAGAGTAACTAATAAATATTATTATTATTAAAACTATTCAATCGATTTCAAACAAATTTTGCACCAAACATGTGAATTAAGCCTGTATAGATTCACAAAATAAGGTTTTGATAAATTTTGAAAAACAACCCCATTTTTGGCCAAAAAACCTTTTTCCGTGCATCTGTACAGGCCTAGTTGACATGTTTGATGCAAATTTGTTCGAAATCGATCGAATAGTTTTCCCTCTAGCTTTGTTTACATACAGACAAACATACATACAGACAGACATTTTGTAAAAACCACTTTTTTGGACTCAGGGGGTTCCAAATTATTCCAAATATTTCCACAAAAATCTCAACATTGATTTTTTTTGCAATCACTATACTTTCTCGGCCAAAAAAGCCCCAAAAATCAGTTATTGTTATTAGCTAAACGAGAATTTTTAGAAAGATACGGTTTTGTGCATATGGTAGGGCTTTCTACAAATGGGCCAAATTTTATAAAAATAGTTAGATCCGTTTTTTTTTATAAAAAAATTATAATTGATTTTTTGGGGGAGTTTGGCCAAAAAAGGGTTGTTTTTTAAAAATTTTCAAAAATTTTTTGCGTGCATCCATACAGGCCTAATTGACATGTTTGGTGCAAATTTGTTCGAAATCGATCGAACATCACCAATTTTAAAGTGCAAATATTTTTGAAAATCTTGAGCATATAGATGAAATTTACAGTATTTTAGAACGGAATGAGTATTATAAATGTACAAACTAAATAGTAAAGGTCCCAAGACTGAGCCCAGTGGAACTCTATTCCATTACAGACATACTTTCAACTTGATCTATCATCACCATCACCAACGCACTGTACACATGCATTGCACATAGGTGCCAATTCCTTATTTCTTAATTTAACTAAAACAATGAGTGGTTTGCACAATCAAAAACTTTAGAAAAGTCTATTAAAGTAAGGATAGTAAGTTCTCTGCTGTGGTAGTACTGTTGCCAGTGTGAATCCAGATTGTAGTGGACTGAGTTTGTTATTTGATTCGAGGTAGTTAGTCAATTGTTGGTGCACTATAATTCCCAGATATTTAGATAAAGCTGGCAATATACTTATACTTCTAAAATGGGAAGGACATAAAGGTTGGGATATTTTACCAATAGAACAGACTAGAACTGACTAGAGCGGACTTCCAGATAAGTTATTAAAGAAATTAGTAATAATAGGCAAAGTAGAAGCAATAGTTCCTTTAATAAGACTAATGGGAAAACCATCCACATCAACAGCATTCAAACTAAGTATACGAATAGTCTTAATAACTACAGTGTCTGAGACTGGAGAGAAATTGAAATTTTAATTGAAACCCATAATAGTCTTATAAGGTCAATATGAAATTATTTACCTATTTTACAGGGGTGATCCTGTACATTCTGCTGGTCGGCTATCCTCCATTTTGGGATGAAGATCAACATCGACTGTATGCACAGATTAAAGCTGGAGCTTATGACGTAAGCTTAAATATTATTGTTTGTATAGTATTATGTAAATAAACATAAGTACTGTACCAAAGAATTTACTAATTAATAAAAGTTATAGTAAAATATAAAACTTGTCATCTATGTTTTTGACTTTTAAAGAATTTTGAGTTTTATAAAAGTTTAAGATACAACTTTATGTGCTTTGACATTATTATAGAATACTGAAACTTGTGATTGCACTAGTAACCCTCCGCGAAAAATCCCAGGCGGATTAATTAGATACACATCAGAAATACATTATATAAAAAAAAATACTATTTAAAAACAACTGACCTTATCTAGGCCTACCCAACTATGCTGACAAGGATTTTTAACTCGGAAAATGTGTACAATTAAAAGGATTATAAAACTGTTGGCCTATTTGTTAAAATTTTGTATTTAAATTCTATAATATTTTGATTCTAACCGAATATTGTAATAGCTTAAATTTAATAACAATGATCTGGTTTTACAAAATATGAAATACTAAAACAAATTCTTATTGATAATTATTATTGATAACAGTATTCTAAATAAATGTTGAAATGTAAATATGTAGGAGTAAAAGTAAAGTATTTAGTGTTTAGTATAGAGGCTGGACATGGGAATGGAATGGAACGAACTGCAAAATGAAACGTTGGCAACGGCAATTAGGTTTTATTTTCCATTTCAAGTGCAAAGAAGGGATGAGAAATATAATCATTATACATTTAAATTTTCAATTAAATATGAATAAAACTACAGGTATTTGTACAAAAATTAAATGTTACATGCAAAAGAAAACCTGACCAAAATTGAAATGGAATGCGCTTCAGTACAGAAGAATCACGATCGTATTGAGAAGTGTATAATAGGCTGTGATGTAATTGTAGGACTCTGGTATTATAAAAATAATTTTCACTGTGCAGTTTTACGACCGATATAGCAACAAGATAACGTATTTAATTTGTGGAAATAAAAATATAGACTTAATATATTGAATCAAATAAACAAACAAAGAAGAAACAGGTTGAAGTTATCCAAATAAAAAAATAATAAGAAGATTGTAATACAAAAATCCCGACAAGTAAGATCTAAATCAAACCTAGAAGGTAATATCTGACCATAGTAATAGACTAATAGGCTAACATTTGACGAACAAACTGTCGAAATTTGAACCGTTAACTAACTTTCTTATTTAAAATATTAATTAACTATCTGAATACCCGTGCTTCGCAACGTGATTAAAAGATTAAAACCCAAACTGAATAATGCTTAATTCGAGCTGTGTAGAAATAAAAATTTGAAGAATTAGAACTATAGATAAGACCGAAATGGATATAGGTATATATGTATATATCAATTTGATATTCAACATACTTAATATACAGAATTACAGTTATATAAATGGTAATAATTTTACGTGTTATTGTGAGGCGACCGTTGTTTTTTTCATGGTGTTATATTTTTTATTTTTTTGCAGACTCCTTGCTTACATCCAAGTTATCATTTCAATATTTCAGGACTTCTTGATAAACAATATTTGCTGTGCGTCCGTCTGTCAGCAGTAGAACCAGGCTGTTTGCAGAGCTTACTCTAGAGCAGGCTACGTAAAGCTGTCCGTGCGAGAAACAGTCTTCTCGCAGATTTACTCCCACTTGTCGAAGCGATTGTTCCTGCGCCTTGTTAATTGTCATTGCAAAGCACACACTGACCGGGAATTGGAGTCGCTTGAACTGAAATGGCGAGTCAGATGGGATAAGAGGAATCCTAGGAATGAAGACTTTTCTCCCCTTCCACATCCGGTTAAAATCATAGCCTCAACAATGTTGTTTTTATGGGATTTAACTTGAAGTCTAGTGCCGTTGCAAAGTTTAGGTGGATGTAGGTTTCTCAATAGCATGAAAGGCGCACCGACTTTTAATGTCAGATTAAGTGTAGGCATTCCAGGTGGATTAAGAGTGTTGAGGAATTCGACAGGGTAGTGCACTGCGTCCTCCATTTCAACAACAGAGTCCAAAGATTTAAAACACATCGTCTCGGCTGTCAACTCTTTTAATAGAAAACTGTTGACTTCAGCTGCCATGTCATTTTTTGGTGTTAAAATAGCCCGCTCGCTCAACCACGACATGTACTTTTTCAAAATATTTGTAAGATCTGGATAAACTAATTGAGTAAGGCTTCTCAAATCAGGTACAACTGTACACAATGTATTTGGAATAGTTATTTTCCCTTCTTCTTCAACAAAGTTGCCATCTCCAATGCGCAGCAAAAGATCAGCAAACTCCCCTGCTTTAGCATCTCCTTTCAAGTGAACTCTCATGTTGACCTTCAACGAAATAACCTTTATGTTTGGCCATAGGTATGATGTCTTTAGACAGGCTTTGACCTCATCGGCTCGGGTCCCATGGGGCACTACTGGTAAAGTCTGCCTGAAGTCACCGGCGAGCAAAAAAGTCGCTCCTCCCATGATATTGTTGTTATTTCTTATGTCTCGTAATACCTTATCTAGAGCCTTGACGGCACCGCTATGAGACATAGTGCTTTCGTCCCATACTATCAGCCTGCAATCTCTCAGAATTGCTGCCATATTGCTTTGCTTAGAGATGTTACAAATGGGCGTCTCGTTGTTGTTGAGGTTTAGAGGAAGTTTAAACTCAGAGTGGCTGCTTTTCCACCTTCCAATAAAGTGGCTGCGATGCCAGACGAAACAACAGCAACTGTAATCTGCTTTTCTAGTCTTACTTTGGCTAGTAATAGGTTTATAAGGAAAGTTTTCCCAGTTCCACCAGAGTCTGAAAGAGCGGCTTCCTCAAGTGTGTTGTCCCAGTGAGTGTCGTCCTCAAGAAGACCTACGGTCTTGAGATGCTCAAAAGATGTGGGCCCTCTGATTTCGTGTAGTAACAGCCTCAGATAGTAGCACTCTGCATTGTTAGGGTGCACAGTGTATACCCTACCCAAAACATGATCTTTTTTTATACCAGGGTGGCCTTGCTTCCTTCTTACAAACTTATTGGATTTCCATACATAGTAAGCTGGGACCTTACAGTAAAGAAGTTCTTTAGCGAAATCATCATGTTGACACAAATCAAAAAATCCTAATAGGATAGTATTGGAGGGGTTATTAACTCTATCCAAGGCATTTTTTGACGTGAAGTATACTCATTGTCCATTTTCAAGATGTACAGCAAGATGGAATACTGGAGGAAAGCGTTCATGATTAGGGATACAAGGAATTCTCCAAACTGCTTCGGACTGCTGATATAGCGGTCTGACTCGTATCGAGACACTTCGTCAAATTTGTTATCTATAGTGAAAACCGTCTGATCACTGCTTTTATTAACGTATTTGCAAATGTATTTGATTGCTTTAACAGAGTTACAAAATTCAACATTAATATGAGCATTGTAGGTTCTGGAGAGTACTGGGTTGTATGGTACCACCCACCTGTTGTCCAAGGTGACATTGTTAATGTTGACAGTATGGCCCCCTTGCGCTCGTCTCCGGTACTTTGGGTATCCGTCATCTCCAGTCTGAGTGTCCTTGAGAAGTGGTCGAGGGTACTGTTTGCTGCACAACCCCTTTGACATACATGGTGAATTCTTGTTAAGGTAATCACAGGGCCCGTGGATCATTGTAGTTTTAATAATTTCGTAGAGCTTAGGATCTGCCACGGTGTCAGGTATCTCAGCACTTATAATCTGATCAATTTGTACAGGTTTAAGTTTATCCTTTAGCCACAGAAGGATGTGTGCATGCGGTAGACCTCTCTTCTGCCACTCAATGCTGTACATAAAGCATAAGCTGGGGCCAAATATGTTAGCCTTTGTGAGTAAATTTATCATATTTTTTATTTTAAGGTGAAACACACGGCTGATGAGATCATGGCGGTCTCGTGGTTTTTGGCCCGGGAGCAATGTTTCCGCGATTTCAGTCCACTTAGGGTTGCATGTAAATGTGATGAATAAATCAGGCCTGCCTTAGAGACGCACGTAGGTCATTGCGTCTTGAGTCCGTTCGTGCATGTATCTCGCTTCACCGGTGAACGTGGAAGGTAAGATAACTGATTGGCCAATGTCGTCTGGATTAGTGTCAGCTCTGGAAACGGCATCTTTTAAGTGAATATAACTTTCAGCACACATTTTATTTTGGTTGTTTCTGATGAAATTGAGTCTCTCTGTTTCAATCTTGGGATACATGTCAACCGAAAATTGGTTCAGTAAGCATCGAAAATATAGTAAATGGTTAATTTCATCTTTACGTACCATTAAGCGGAAAGAGTAAAAACTTGCTGCAGAAACTGTCTTCTTTACTGGTTGCTTAGTAACGGGGTCAACTTGTGGTATGGCAATGGAGTAGCCATCCTCGCCGTTGCAGAACATCAGTGGATACTGTAGAGCATCATAGGTCCTGTGTGTTTCAGAGATGCGTTTCAGCCTGTCATCTCTTTTCTTTAATACAATGTCTCTTTTTTCATAGTCTTGGAAAATAATTACTACGCCAATTTTTCGTGTTGTCGGTTCATTGTACCTGCCCCTATGTGCATTAGCAGGTTTTTTTGTCAGCATGAATAACCACTTGGAAATGCTCACTGTCTCTCGGCATATTGTCTAAAGCACACTTAAAATCCATGACATATCTGTTACACTTGTGAAACATTTTTTGTAAACTATGCACCAATGCTGGTTTTATGCATGGAAAATTCACACAGCGAGCGTCAGTTTCTTTGTCATCATCGCCAATAAAGTAAATCTGTAAATACTGGTGAGCATTATTAGGCTAGTAAAGGTAGTAAACTCCCAATCAGATGATAAACTTTTCCTTGTACCTTAAACGTTGGCATAAAGCTGCCTTCAACAAACTGTTTTGCTCCAAACGAAGTCATTTGAAAAGCGCTGTTGTATTTTCTGACATTACCTAGGAAGTGTTTGCTGTCGGGATGATTCCCGATCGTTAGGCTCTGGAGAGGTTCAGGCAGCTTGTCAAGTTGATTAAGATTAACTTTACCGTTGCCGCAACACAACCCTTTGGTTTCGCTTTTCCACTTCAAAGCCCTACAATGATGACAGACAACGTCCATAAAACCAATTTTTAAAAATGTATCTGATTCGTAGCAAACATTACTATCTAGTTGTATCCAGAGTTTGATTTTAAAGACCAAACCATTTTTTTACGTTGTAAACGTTTTTCATGTATTGGATCATATTTTGAAACTGCAGCTCTGTTTACGTCTGGATTTTGTTGCGTGTATTTAGCAACAGCAGCTCTGTTTACTTCTGGATTTTGTTGCGTGTATTTAGCAACAGCAGCTCTGTTTACGTCTGGATGTAATTTCTTGTATTTAGCAACAGCAGTTCTGTGGAATTCGGGTTGCGTCTTTCTGTACTTTGCTGCAGCCTCACGCAGTTGTTTTATTCTGGATGTATTTGAAAATTGTCCACGCCGTCTAGCTCGTTTCGCTTTGGGTTCCACTGGCACCTCGGAAGCATCATCGGATTGTTCAGTACTAACCAAGTAAGACTCATCAGGTTGTGAGGTAGTGTTTTGATTGTGAATTTTGAAGCCTGTACACCGTTCCAAGACAACGGCTGGTGTCATCAGCAATCTGGAATCAATGGTAGCAGTCTGGATTAGCTCATAAGAATCAAAATGACCACTGCTGAGATTATAACCACTGAACTTGATATGTTTTGTTGGTTGTCTATCTTCACCATATGTATGGAATAAACTTCCATCATGGTACACCTTAAATTGACAGTTGAACAGCTCAGTTGCGGCAATCAACTCACAGGCTGAGCCATATGTCGATAGCATTAGCATTTGCCGCTGATAGTGATCCGGAGAGGTGTAATTGTTGCCTGTAACGTCGTGAGTGTGTACTTGGAGCCTTTCCCAATTGACCAAAACATGATTGACGATCTTCTGTCTCACAAGACGACTGTAGTGATTCAGCTTACGTCCATATATCAAATAGCTGAATGCATGAAAAAGACATGAACTATCAGGAGACATGTAAACCATGTGAAAGAGGAAGAGTCTATTATTAATAATTATACAGTCGATATTCATTTTAGAAATATAGTTTTAAAAGATCCAATTTAATAAGATTTAAACAGTAATTAGAGCCCAATTTGCTTTAACATATACAATATTAACGACAGATATAAAACATAAAACAACAATAAATATAACAAAATAAACGCGAGAAACAATTTACATTAACAATTAACGATGAATATAATACAACAACAAATATAACAAAATAAATGCGAGTAGCAACTTACAGTATGTTTACAATACAATCTATACTTCACTAATAAGAAGGTTAACGTGGATGACAAAAATAAACAAACTGTGTATAAAATAACAATTAATACAGGTGATTAATTAATGTATACAATGACATTAATACAGCTGATTAAATTAATATAGACAATAACTCTTAATATAGTAGGCATAACTCTTTTGTATATTATAGTAAATTAATTTATTATTAAAAAGAAAATTTAAATTTCTGTCATGGTTTAAATTTATCTAAAAGCCTTCGTATAAAAATAAAAAATAAAATTATTATTTTTAATATCAACCAGATAACCTAGAATATACCAATTCCTTTCGTTTAGAACAAACTACATTAAAAAACTGTGGTGGAATTATTGAATTAGTACATTTTTCAACTATAAACTAACGATTTTTTTATAAAATTTAAGATCTGATCTTCCGTTTTTGTTAATTCTAAAACGTATAATATCTTATATTATACCTATCTAGTATTGTTAGTTGCAGAATTTTATGGTAGAATTTTCCATATCATAATCTCTTTTAATTAGCTCGATTTAGTAAAAATATCTGTCTTTTTCATCACTTAATAATTGTTACGTAGGATATTTGATGCCGGTCCTTTGTTCGCATAACGTGTTTTTATTTAATTCTATCGAACGGTTTTGAGTGATATTTATATTTATTAATTTAAGGAGTGTTTGGTCTTTATATAAGTAGTGTTAATTCATTGGTTTATATTCGTTAACAAATGTTATAAGTGATTTTATCTAGTTTCATAATAATTATAATCAGCTGACTCATTCACATATGTTGGTAGTTCATTATTGCTCGTGAGAGCGCTCTGCATGCTCAAATTCCCTCAGAGTGTATCTGTATCGGCTGTTTTCGATTGACTCGCTCTTAACCTGTCATGTTTTACCAAATTTCATCTCTCTAGTTTCATGGGAAGTGGGAGAATTAGCGATAATCAGTGAGTGAGTGAGTGTTTTACCTTTTATATATATAGATAGAACCCAATACAAAACTATTTTTGTGAATGGCAACTCTTAAATTAGTTCTATTTTTCAACTATTAACTAATTTTGCTTGGTAATCGTTCGAGATGGAAAAAAATTTTAAATACAAAAGTTGTAGATAATTGAATTCCATACTAACGATTTTCTTTTAAATTAAGATCCAATTTTTCGTTTTCCTGTTACAGCAACAAAATATATAGCCATTACAAAACCGTTTTTTGAAATGACTACCCAAAACTATCCCTAAGCCTACAAAACTAACCCTAAAAATTTGAATATCAAAATGAAATTTATTTAGTTTCCTATTTACATCACAAAGTATACACATGCCAAATTTTATCTCGTTAGTATCATGGGAAGTGGGAGAATTAGTGATGATTGGTGAGTGATTATGGATTTTTTGTAGGGATCTTAATTTGGGTGCAGTTGGTTTAATCATTTTTATATTTCTTATTTTATTACTGTTGAAAATTTATTTACAGGAACTGACGGTGGCTTTTATTTCTTTGTTAAATCTATCTGTTGGGTCGGATTTGAGTAGGGTTATGTTATTGTCACTAAGAAATGTTTCTGTTTTACCCATATAGTTTTGTTTAGACATTATAAACAAGGTGTTACCATTTTCCGCTTTAGTGATGATAGCGTTATGTGATTGCAATTTAGTTGCAATGCCATTAGCTAAACGTTGCTCGTCAATGTGGTGGTTA
>JAGFPH010000034.1:846439-859633 GCA_018207615.1 Philaenus spumarius
GGTTAAATGTAATAAGACAATCGGCGCAATGGTACATATATATTTCACAGACAAACCTATAGCTGTTAGCTGTAGCCGATGGACACTAAATCAGGTTTTCCTTACATCAAATGAAAATATAGAATTTACTCTGCAATCCATATAAACATCAATGTACAAGTATATCGATTTGTACTACATATATCGATTACAAATTATGCTTGCTCGTTGAAAAGCCATAAAATCTTAAGGATTTACAGAAAACTTCATATCTATGAAATTATAAGAGATACGAATGATTGGAAGGCAGTATTAGGAAGTTCAAATCTTGACGAATCCAAAGGTGACCTTATTTTCTTTTCAATACAATTCTGTCTAACGATTATGAGCCTTAGAAAAGTGACAAGTTTTGTGTCTTTTCTTTGCGTTTTCTTGCGCGGTGGCATCTTTTTAGACAACTACAATTTAAAAACGATGATTACATATGTAACTATACGTTTTAGAACATATTTATAAATACAAAAATTAATGTTTAAAACATATCATTTCCAATGGTTTTTATTTTATTGAGATGGGATGATTTTTAGTGGATGAAATGTTCAATACAATCAGACGATACAATAGTGCTGTCTACCACATGCTCGGTGGGCTGAGGCCTACACTATAATGTTTTTTGGCGCTTTTAGGGTTATAAATCAAACATACAAATCAGGCCTTAGAAAAATGTTTGGGGGGGGGGGGGGGGTCATGTCCCTCCCCCTGTATCCGCCCCTGGTGCTCGTTACATTACCTATGTAGCGGTTTGGGGAAAATAATAACTATGAATTTGATTGTATTATTTTTCTTTTTTTAACATTTTTTTTTTTTATAAATAACTCACAAACTAAATTTATATTAGATTATAAACACCATGCAATGTTACATTTTGATTTATTCATATAGTTGAGTAGCTGTGTTACTGATTAAACTAAGTACGAATGTTTGTTACAGCAACGGGAGAGAGTGGCTTCGGTTGTACACAGACAAGAGACTGTCGATTGCTTGAAGAAATTCAATGCTAGGCGTAAACTGAAGGTAAGTTTAAATTTATTTCACATTAAGTACATTTAATTCTAAGTTCTTTTCTGATGTAAATATTGTTTAATCCTAGAACTGTCAATGTTCATTTTTTGCAACGAAAAGCCATTTCGGTGTGTGTGCATGCAAACTTTCAAAAATTCACCAAATATAGTAATTCTATCCCAATCCAAAAGTGTTGCGTGGCTTTATTGTAGAAAAACGTTCAAAGAATATATGAAACAAACAAATTTATTAATGTAAAATTGTAAAAGTTATTAGCTCAAGAAACAAAACTGTTCAGTAACAAAAGGAAAAGGTTCAACTTTAGGCCTACATAACAAGTAGTAAACCTTTTTTGTAATTTTTTCGTAAGCGTAAAAAAGTTTTGTAATTTAGTTCTAAATAGAACTGTATAGAAACATTTATCAATTTAAAAATTCTTGTATTGAAAACACCAGTTTTTATGTTCCAACTACAAGGGTGCTAACAAAACTAGGCTTACTTTAAAACGTAATTTAGGAATATTTGCTTTTCCCAAAAATGAAATATTATTATAACAAAGTGTAGAGAATAAATGAAAGAAAAGAACTGTATACATGTCTTTTCTTAGTTCACAAAAGTGTTTGAATAATCTCTACTTGAATAACAAAAGTGAGGACAAATGTCTGAACTTGCCATCCTTGCTACACACACAAAGAAGCGCGCGTAAACGGCCTATCTATTGCATGTTAAAAAAGTCCGTTAGGTTCAAAATTCAAACTTGGTTTGAGACCGTAAAAACACAGACTTTCCCACGGTCCTACACAACAAACCTGTCTAGTATCCCATATTTGTTTTAAACTAAATGTTAGCTTGAATCATTCTCTACACAAAGGTAGCAAAAGATTTCTACAACTAGAATGATATCACCCGTCTTTCACATGTTATAAATAAGGCTGTTTATTGGTTGGAAACGTAACCAATGCAAGGGTCTGCAAAACGCCCCTATATCTATAGATATATTTGACTGAATTTTGATTGGCTGACAACTTTATTTAGAGGGAATTGTAACAGATCCAACAGTATATAAATTTAATTCAGAAAAAGAACTAGGCGAGATGTAGACAGAGAGAGGAAAGATGCCTTATTTCGTTAAGTTTCGGGACAAAATCTGCGTGTCAATTGAGTTGTATAAAACTAATAAACTGCAACGGTGATTATGTATGTAAATAGACATTTTAGAAAAAAACTTGTAAATACAAAAATTAAAGTTTAAATCATTTCCTTTCAAGCGATTTTTGATTTATTGTGATTGGATGATTTTTAATGGGTGAAATATTCAATACAAGTTGAGTTGTCACATACTACACAATTCAGGCATTGAGACCACTCAATTTGAGTGGTCTGACATTTAGAGGGTTAAATAGTGTGCTCTACTACAAGTTGGATTCCTACTACAATAATCTTACATTTTGTGTCAGGATTTAGCATTTATTATACACTATCGTTTAAATTGCTAATTATAATAATTCCCAAAAGTCGTTTACATTGTACAAATTGCTTAGATTTAATAATAATTGTTTATCTTGCTCGAATATATGCAAGCTTGCTTAAGCCCAAATACTATCATTTTTGATTATTTGCAGTTTTTTTTTCTAGACAATAATTCATTTAGTATGTTATTCTAAATAAAGACCTTATTTATTAGGCCTACTATTAGTTCAAAACAATCACATTTTTACATAAATGTAATCACTTTATAGTATTTTTTTGGAATTTATTCATAGAGTATTATATACAATTAATTTATTTTCAGTACAAATTACAATGTTTTTCCTGATTGTAATTTTCATTAAAATAAGTTATTTGATATATAATTGTTTATTTAAGTATATATTGCATTACAATATTATCCTGATGTTGTAATTAATTAGTAATTACACAACTCAAGTAAAATATAGAATAAGTTTAACTTCATTCTGCCCAAGCTAATGCCAAGTTATCCTTGTGGCTGTAACTAACTAGTAACAGTTATAAGTTTGCCAATGTAATTGACCTTAGTCTAAAAGTTTTATATTTTGAAGTTATACAATTAACTGGCTCGAAGTGGGGTGAAAGTAGAAGTAATAAAGTGTTCAATTATAGTATATTTAGGTTATCTCAGATCATTTATCCTTTTCTTTAAATATAGTTACGCATTAATTTTTCTCTACCATAAAACAGTTTATGTGTGTTTATTGTACCTTGTATTTTGTCAATTTCAAAGTTTAATTATTACTAAATTAGAATTTAATTGTGCTAAACATTAAACTATAATTATAAATACATTATAACAAATTTAAAAGCTAAGTATAATAATTAGGGGTAGCTTCAACAAACTATTACCAGATCAGATTTTAGGCCTAACCTAGGGACTTACTAGGAAATTTGATCAAGTTTTAAAAACCAATACATTTATAAAGCCACTAGCAGGTACCCGTGGCTTCGCACTCGGTCCATTAAGGGAAGTATAGAAATAAATGTTTATTGTTTTAAGGGTTGTTATTACATTTTCACCCCTTAGCAGTACACTAAAAAATACAAATAGTGTTGACTTTTTATATATATCTTGCAAGAAATAAATGTACAAATTTCCAGCTCTCTAGTCTTACTGGAAGTATAATAACACATATTTATTGTTTTAGGGGTTGTTTCAATCCTTAAATCTAAATGAATTCTAGTCTATGTCTCATTCCAGGTCATGATCTATATGTGTGCCAAATTGCATTCAAATCCATCCAGTAGTTTTTACGTGATTGAGTAACTCAAACACAGACAGACACCATTCGATTTTTATATAATAGTATACTTAAAGCCATTATTAATTTTAAAGTTAACAACATTAAGTAAGACTGTAAATAAATTTAGAATTGATATTGTTAGATTAATAAGAAAGTGAGTTACTGTAAAATTTAAACTCATAATTTGGCACCGAGAGAAAGATAAGTAAATAATATTAACTTTTAAATTCAAGTAGATGTGCTCTGAATAATTTGTTCAGACTAGCCTTTAGAAGTGTGTTGTATATGAAATATTATTTGATAGTTAAATAATTAATTGTTATTTGTTAAAACAAAAGATCTTTATAAATTATCATAAAATTTGCCCAACCTTTGCCTAATAATTTAAACATTATTAGTTTTAGAGTTTTTAAAACATTGCAAGATATATTATGTGTTTAAATATTTTTATTTCTTCTTCTTTTATTAATAAGGTATCAATAAAATTGTTCATATGAACAATTTCATTTAAAACAAATTTGTTAAATTTAACAAATTTAAATTTGTTAAAACAAAATATATAAACGCTGTATATATTTTTTTTAACATTGATAACCTTAGAAATACTACTAGTATACTAGAACAATACTAGTAGTTCATTAATAATACTAACTATGAATTGAAAATATATGTTAAAAATCATATTTCAAACTGACAGATGTGTACGCCTATATGTTGCTGACACAAAATAGAGTTTAATTTAATAAACAAATGTACTTTGTTCAGGGATTTTTATCTTGAATTATTATAGTGAAATCTAAATGGAAAATCAATCTTATATACCATTTTTTAGCGAATTTCCATAGGAAAAATGAGCTATTGCAGCGACCCTTATGGTAAGATCTAAGGTCGGGAGTAGCAAATGAGCACCGATCGTGGTCCCGAGAACATGTTTTTGGGTGTCATTAATAATCATATATGTATATATGTGTTCACACTCTAGCGGCCACATTTTAAGTCTGATTTGGTCCAAATTTGGTACACATGATGGCTGTCTACTTCGCTCAGACGAGTTCGTTAGCCAAAAAAATTCAACAACCGGAAGCACCTTTTTTTTACCGGAAGTGACTATTTTTTTAGATTTTTCCTAAGAGAATTATTTTTTTTAGAGTTTTTTCTGAAAATATAAATGTAGGGTGTTTTTCTGCAAATTTTGTTTTTTTACGCGACCTTATAGCTCGCTTGGTTCCCCCAAAATCGATCAAAACGTAAAATACTATAAAAGTATCCGGTTCAAAGCCACGAGGTGGATTTTTACCTTGGAGGCATCTTCTCATTCGAGGCCGACGGGCGAGTTTTTCCACTGCGAGTGTAGCGAAAGAGCGCGTGAGTCGAAGTTGGAGGCTTAGACGTAAACAAATTCTACTAATATATTTCGTACAAACAGGAAGCTATTCAGCACCGTCGTGAGTAGACCTTTCCAAAATTGTTGGTTGAAACCCTAAAACATAGGCCTATAAACTTAGTTTTTGAAATTTGTTCAACTCACATCAGCGGTTCAGCTGCATGGTCGAATTATTAAATATAGAATATGTCAAATAGTTTTGATTAAATTATAGTGAATTGTGAAGGTTTTTGAGTCAAAAATATAAAAACATGTTAATATAACGTTTTGTCTTCTTTTCATGGCAAAAAGGTAATATTTATAAGTATGTGTTTGTGTTATTTTTTGTCATAAAATTTTAATAGTTACTAGGGATGTTTCCAAAGTTCTGGAAATTGTGCTATAATTAAATTACGCAGAACTTATTTGCAATGTTATTGGTGCCAGACAAATCTTGACATGTTTATCTAAATAGCTAGTGCAATATTGTTCAGTCTGATTTAGGTGTTCGACTGATATAGACGCGTTTTCATAGATGTGGAAAGAAGGTGTGAAAACATCAGAAATTATTCGGCGTCTGCAAGGAGTATTTATTTGGTGAGTCTGCAGAATCCAAAAGTATTGTTTATCAGTGGATCGATCATTTTGAAACAAGTAGAACATCACTAGAAGACGATCCATGCAGTGGGCGCCCAAACACGTTGGTGAATGAAAGAAACATTACTGCCGTTGAATACCTACTGAAAGAGGACAGGCAATGACTATTCGTCAACTTTTAGTGTACGCCTAGGGATAGGTACACGACAAGTTCATGACATCTTGCATGATTGTTTGGGTGTTAGCAAGGTTTCGGCACGCTGGATGCCAAGGCTGTTGGGACCAGAACAGAAACTCAATAGGTCTGATCTTTGTCGTCAACTTCAAGAGCTGTTAGTGCGTTATGGTGATGCATTTTGGTAACCACTGACGAAACGTGGGTTCCTTATTTCAATCCTGAGACCAAAAGTCAATCCAAAGAATGGCGCAAAACCTGAAGAACGGCCTCCACGTAAGGCGCGTGCAGTTCCGTCTGTTGGAAAGGTAATGCTTACTGTATTCTGGGATTGCGAAGGGATTATTTTGATGGATTATCTGGCAAAAGATACTACAATTAATGCAGAATATTATTCAAATTATTATCTGGACCACTGCGACAGGCACTTGTCAAAAAGCGGCCTGGAAAGTTGCATAAGCGTCCGTTATTGCAATAAGATAATGCAAGACCACATACCGCAAGAAAAATGAAGGATGTTTTGAATGATTTACGATGGGAATGGCTTCCGCATCCACCTTATTCCCCGGATCTTGCACCCAGTGATTATCATCTGTTCCCAGATTTGAAAAAACCCTTACGTGGTGTTCGATTTGAAAGTTTACTGATGTAAAACGTGCCATAAACTGGTGGATTGAGGAGACACCAAAAAATTTCTTTGGGGACGGCTTAAAAAAATTAGTTTATCGTTGGAATAAATGTATTCAGTTAAATGGAGATTATGTAGAAAAATTACATTGTAATATTGTCAAAAATTAACAAAATAATAAAAATTATAGCTAAATTCCCAGAACATTGAAACATCCCTCGTAATTTTCCATGTATTTTAACTTTTTTTAGAAACACCTATGTTTGTTACTTTACATATTTGTTTTACTTTATATAAAAAGCCTAACATTTATCTTTCTATTAATTTTCTTAAAAGGTAGGTTAATATGTACGGTACTTAATAATTGATTTTTAAAATCAATATATTTACTAGATAGATTTACTTACTATGTGTTTTGCCTTTTGTAGGGTGCAATTCTGACGACAATGTTGGCAACACGAAATTTCTCCAGTAAGTATGACACACATGGTAAGTACCTTGGGAGGCCCAGCCAATTTATTTAGGTAACACGATAAGTAAATCTGAGAATTTGGTGGAGCATAATCATATTAATCAGTACCAATTGCATGGCATAATGTCAACGATTGTACTAACAAAACAAAGTTAAACAAATAATTTCTAATGATATAAAGTGTCACTGTTATAACTGTAATATTGGCTTGAGATATTATTAAGTTTATTTGCTTGTCCTTTAAAAAAGAAATTAAATAAAACTGGTGAATTTAGATTTCTTCATCTTCCCTGTCTTTAGAAAAAAATGTATTGAAGTTGCTATAAAAAGCTGTTGGATTCTATGTTAGCCGTGGCTTTGCTGTGCATTCCCTTCCACTACCGACTGTATAATAACTATCCTAACCTTTCCCTGAAATTCGTACAACTAGCTCATATTTGTTTCAGCTCAGCATAAAACTGTACAAATATGTGTAATGGCTTTGAAAATTACCACAGAAAATAAGTAGAAGTTACGTCTTTTCAATCAGTTTTTCTTTTTTTTTACAAAATTTTATCAAACATATTCAAGTTTTATAAAATGTTATCTCTAAGAATGAAATAAATTTAAGTTTTTGGACCAAGGTACAAAGGTTTTTGTTCATTGAGTTGAAACTGTAGATTTTAAGACCAAAATAGTATTTCTGATTTATGTACTTACCGTTATCATTGAAGAAACAACACTATAAGAAGTGAAACCTAATGGGTTTTAAGCGGACGCTTGCGTGGTAGTTCACATCGAAACCACTCGGAGCGCCACCAGTCTTTTGCAGCGCCCGAGACGAAACTGACATTATAGACAGAGTTTAAATTTCGCCGCACCACCAGACCACGAATATATCTGCCTCTTGCACTGCCTTATACAAACTACTTTCAATTCTCCTTTTCATCATCCCCAACGAAGAGAATTTAGTTTTCGTTGTGGAGGGAGCAAGCACATGTTTCAATATTTGGCGCACGTTGCAACTATATTTACAGTACTGTTAAACAATATTTTATTATTGATAATGTTTTTAATAACCCATTTATAAAGTGTGGCATAAATTTAATATTTATTTTTAATGAATATAAAAACAATTTTAAGTAGTAAATGATTTTTTGTAACAATGCAAAAACTATGTCAAATACCGTATAAAAATTATTTTAAATCTCCAATTATTAATATTATTTGAACATAGGGTTTTCCTGAATTTGATTTGATAATCTATTATACTGTGAAATATTATAAAAGCTTGTTGTGTTGAAAAAATATCCCAAAGGCCTACAAGGTAAATGTTAAATATGCATGCAACAGTAATTAACAAATAAACACTTTATTTCATAAAATCGGACAAAATGGGTAAAATATTTAAAACTAAATATGCAAAAACTTTGGTAAAATAGCAATACAATTAAGTATGCTTTGCCACAAAACGTATAATTTCAGCCGTTCTCAAATAAGGTAGTAGATTGTTCAGTACAGCTTTTGGGATATTTAAAGCTTATAAAAAGTATTGTTTTGCTGGCAATACTTGTGACAGTTTTGCTAAAACGCTCTGAAAGATTTAGTTTTATGGTCACTATTTTGAACTGAGGGGGGGACCACAAATAAATAAATACATAATAATAAACTTCATATTCGTATTATTACAAAAAAACTTACAATCGATCACGTAAGCAACAACTACAATAACTGAAAGCAAAGTATGGTACACATAGACTACGAAACTATTATACTGGGTGTTCCATAACTAGGTGTACGCTTATTGTTCGCATAAGGGAATGAGCGAGCGTAATGTAAACAATTAGCATGGGTATGGTAAATTAGCCCGATTTAAATGTACCAAACGGATTCTGAAAGTAGAAATTAAAATCTACAATTCTTATCTCTTTGATTTTTTTTTAAGGTTGATAAAGTATGATAAAAATGCTTCTGAACATAGCGCAAAACGCGTAAATTTGCTAGCGACGCCGATGATAAATTTGCAAGAGAGGCAGTGGTAGTGTCGGAAACAGCAGCCTGCCGTTCTCTTCTCCTCTGCATTATGCAAGATAATTGTCTAAATTGTTTATATTCCAATTGTGCAAAAGCTATTAATGCGACAAATTTTATCTTCCGAATGTTTGAAATACACATACTGTACTAAACAATAATATTCCGAAAGATCTGCCATAAATACAGTATTATAAATTAACAAAGATATGAACTTTTGGATAGTAATTTTTAAGCGTTTTCCGACTTTTCTCGGTCCGATCGGGGTTTTCTGAAACCATTTTGTAGGTTTTTTAATTCTCTACAAATGTTCGGTTGGAAATATCGTGATCCATGTAGGCTATAAATTTTTATAATATCAACAAAAAATCCAAAAAGTCAAAATATATTGTTATTTTTGTTTATAAAAAATGCGCAAAAATTCCTTGCCTGATGTGTTTTTTATTTTATAACAAATTTTAAAACTGAAATTCAATAAAAAAGAAAACATCTCTATTGGTTGGGCTAATTGTTTTACGGAGCCCCCGCCGTATGGAACTCTATGACTTCAATACGTGAAAGCTTGTTGTTATGTTGTTTTAAATTTAGTGAAACAAAGAGGATTTAATGATCGTGTTGTGAAGTTATTGATTTTAGAACCATTCCTGTATCCTGTTAACTCTTCAATGATTAGTGTTAATTTTATTCTTTAATCTGCAAGAAACTCTTGCTCTTTCAAGACAATATTTATGCCCTAGAAATGCAATAAAAAACTATTTCTTAGAGTTTATATATATATATATATATATTATAATGCCCCAGACCCGTTGTTGTTAAATTCTCGGAAATATTGTTTTCGACTTCTTATGACCCCTCCCAAAATTAAATCCTGTATCCGCCCCTGACACATACATACATTGGAAAACAACATACACACAAATAGAATATTACAAATCTCTTGAAACCAATCATACAAAATTTAAAGTTAAAGATTTAATATAAATGCACTTCTAAAACCAGGTAAACTCTTTGAACTTGAAAGTACACTAAAAGAACAGGTTTTCCAAATTTTAGCTTTATATAAATAAAAATTAGACTACATATGAAATTGCTACGGAGTTTCCTGAATTTTTAAAAGTAAAACTAAAAAGTAAAATGTTAATTTTAGAACTAATGAAAAAATAATGTTAATTAATGTTCTCTATCACAAATAAAAATTACAAATTTCCAAACCTCCGACTCATTAGAGTAACTTCACAAATGAGGACACGACTGACCGACGGTACAGTCCCAACAGAGAAGGTACAGTCCGCGCGGCGATGCTGCTGGCGGTACCTGTTGGCCTCGACCCCAACTAGCCTTTTTCGACTGTTGAAAAGTGTTACCTCTGATAACATGGGGGTTTCGCTTCTTATAGTGTTCTTTCTTCAATGCCATTATGTACTTACCCAATTATTTTTCTAATTCTTGGCCAATTTTAAGTATTTATGAATTCTGTTGTAGAATATGTACAATTAATTGCATTATCGAGAATACATTTTTGTAATGACATGAAAATTAAATAAATAGTTAAAAAAATTCACATAAAAATAAACACACGCATTTGTGACAGGTAATTAATTAGTAATAACTGTTGACAGCATTACTGACAGTTCTAGATGGATTACGACGCCTGATCAAAAATTTCCTTCCTGTTTTTAAACATATATTAAGAAACTTTACAACTTATTTAACCTTATCCCCTTCAAAGCACTCTCCTGCCTAGTCACACACTTCACCCAACGGTGGTGTTTTCACTGCTAAAGCATGGAGAAAATGCATCTCCAAGAAATCTGTATAGTTCCTTTACCAAATTTTGTTTCATCCTGAAGTTTTGTCAAATCTTTGTGCCTTGAGAGAAGGACTTAAGCTTCAGAATAAAAAAGTCAACTGAAGCAAGTTCGAGAGTGCAGATGAACTGTCAGACTATTTGCATTTAAAACTCTTCAATAACAAGTGCTAAATGAGCTGGATGAACAATGTTTTGTGCTGACATTAGCAAGAAATGTGTTGTCATTGTTTAGTCCTCTCAACAAAGTCCTCAAAGACTTCAACCCGATATTGCTTTTGAACAGTCTTTGCTACAACATGATTCCAGTGCCGTTTTTTCTTATAACTTTTGTAAACCATACAAAATGTTCCACTTCACATCCATTTCTCTAATAGTTAATCAATGATTTGGCCCCACGAGATCATTCATTCACGCAGCATATTACTTGTGGGTCGCTGTTGACAGTTGTCCAGATCAATTGTCATCACCAGCTGAAGGTCAGTCTTCCTTAAACCTTTCAAACCATTCACAGTACACTGACCCACTCAAAATGTCAAGCTCATTGGATCAATTGAATAGATTGTGGGAACGATTTTACCAACTTCAAATAGAATTTGATGCTAGCACATTGCTCATCATAGAACTCATCACAAAATAGCTTCTTATTAAAGATATTTTTACATAAACAACTCTGTTAGCTCCACATTAAGTTAGCATAACAACGATTAAGAAATAGCCCTGATAACAACTGGTTCCGCAACAACTCGTTTCCTCCAAATTCAAACATTCCTGGAATTTTGTGATCAGACTTCAAATACCTAAAAAATAGTTCAAAATCAAAAACTATAGGTTGTTCAGGAATTCAGAAATATAGCTGCAGTTGGAAAACAAACTTTTTTATGTCACCAATTATGATAGTTTCTAATATATGTTTGGGGGGGGGGGGGTGAGAAACATATAACCTGCCCCCAGAGTATTAAGTACAGCTTATATTACTGAATCCGATAGATTAATTTAGGATGTTTCAAACAACCTTCTTGCATACACAATAATAAACAGTCACATAATCATACTTAACAAACTGCCTACAACTTAGTCATGAGCTTATTCATAATGAATAATGTTAACACTGTATTCGTTCTTTTGTTTTTTGATATGCTGATAGGCCTACTGTGTTGCTGTGTGTTGTTTATAATGCAATTGATTGTAAAACCAAATCTTGTATTTGTGCTTATAAGAAAAATAATATTTAATAAGTTTTAATGCATCTCAGCGTATAACTCAGCAAGATTAAATTAATAAAATACTCCAATTTTTTAAACAAATTACTTAAACAAGAGGAAGTTTCAACCTTTTGGTTATTTCACACAGTTATGACTGATGATGGTGAACAAATATTGAAATATTGTCTTGGCTTAATTTTCTACAAGTTTTGCTTATTTTATTTTGAACATTTTCAAGTACTTTTTTTGTACTTGTAACTGTCTAAAAATAATTACTAATAAAACTATAATATCATTTCCTATTTTCTTTGATTTACAGATGATATTTACTACTTTTTCATGCTTTCTTATCAAAGCCAGTGAAATACTTCTTATTTCTACCAACGTCGTAGATGAAATTATATTTGAAACTACAATACTTTTGAATTTTCCTTGAATTTGTACAGCTTTATGTGTAGTACTTGACTACAGAGTGTATGATGCATTAATCTTGCAGATTAGCATATTATGTATATACTTTGAAGTTATTTTCTTGGTGTACTCTAGATGAAACAAGTGTGATGTGGATGTTTAGACGTCATAGGTACTGTAGTGGGTTTGAAAATCTCTGTTACAGTATTTGTGTTATGTTGAATTTATTTATTATAATAACTGTGAATTGAAATTAAATATTTGATTTAAAATAATATAAAATACATAACAGTTATAAATTAATATTGCTAAACAAAACTATATTATTATTGTTTTTTTCTGTATTCTTTTTTTTTTGTACTCAATGTTTTCTTTTAATAAATAGTCTTTTTTAAATACATTGTCTGATACTTCTGAAGATTATAAGAATATACAATTATAGCAATTACAGTAAAGCATGAGGAGAAGTTAGATTTTTGGCACAGTTAATGACATATTTTTAAGTTTATTATAAAAAATTCCGGTTCATATGATTTTTTAGTACTTGAGTATTAACCGGCACCTGTTATTTTCTATTTTCTTATTTTGACAGCTTTTTTTAAGTTAGAACTTAAATCTTTTTTTTTTTGTAAGTTGGTAACATTAATTAAACTTTTCTGTATAACAGAAATGCAAGGATAAAAAAAAGCCTTCTAACTTACAGTCTCTTATCTCAGGTATGCTGGTTAA